>CM074975.1:3528949-3544283 GCA_037576825.1 Pangasius krempfi | reverse complement strand
GATATGAAGCTAGTGGGTGCAAGTGTTGAGGATGCAGAAGATAGGGATAGGTGGAGAGCGATGATTCGCTGTGGCGACCCCTTAAGGGAAAAGCCGAAAGAAGTAGAAGGAGAAGAAACATAATCAACATATTACATTAAGAGATTAATGTGCTACCAGGAGGTGGCAGCATTGCTTTAACATTTGTCTTCGAAGATCATCCACTGATTCATGAAGTGTTTGCTCTATGTACGTAAGTTTATTTATATCAGTGTCAATTTCTAATAACTAATAATAATTTCTAATAACTCATAATGAGAGAAAAAGCATTGGTCCTAAAGTAAGACCAAGTTTATTTAAGAATCTGCTTCTAGGACCAGCTCTATAAGAAAATAAAGAACACATACTTGGGTAATATATAAAATATGGTATTAGTATGATACTACAGACATGATACAATTAATAACACTATGTAACAAAGTTTTACTTATTTATTTTTTTGTTCTTAGGTAGTAGTGTTATTTCCTAATTGTTTATACAGCAAAAGTATAGAGAATGGCTATTATTCCCCTCAAAGTTTCCTTTCATGACCAGGACATTGGTATTTTAAAATTTACGTACTTTCAATGGGAAACGGGCGAATTTGCATCTATTTGTTCAAAATATTTTTGTTTTTTCTGACCTCAAAGTGGATTACAACAGTGGCAAGACATTGCCGGATGCTTTGAAGTATGAGGATTATGGCTGGGAGGTCATCGGAAACTTCAGAAAGATTTTACCAAGTTTTCCTGCTATCTTTGTCTTTGGGACAGCATAGACACCAAGGCACACTACCGATGGTGGAACCGGCCACAGTGGACCAAGTTCACTGTAGAGAGCAACAACGTCAAGTGGGAGCTATTGGTGGATCCCTGGAAGGTGTTGATGCCACCACTGCACACGAAATTGGGCCTTATGAAACAGTTTGTCACAGCTCTAGATAAGGAGTCGACAGCCTTCAAGTACCTTCCAGACATCTTTCCTAAGCTGTCTGAAGCAAAAGTCAAAGCGGGTGTCTTGTCGGACCACAGATAAAGACGATGCTGGAGTACAAGGAATTCCCCAAAAATCTCACTAAGATGGAGAAAGCGGCTTGAAACAGCTTGAAGTGGTTCAGGGCTTCCCGGGCAATCACAAAGTTGAAAACTTAAGACTCTGGTGAAGAACCATGGCACAATGGGCAGCAGGGCTGCTGTCTCTTGAAGTCCATATCCTTGATGCTCATCTTGATAAATTCAAGGAGAAAATGGACGTGTACTCAGAGGAGCAAAATACCAGTGTCCTGGTCACAAAAGCAAAGTTTGAGGGAATTAATAGCCATTTTCTATACTTTTGAGGCATAAACAATTAAAAATACCACTTACAAACAAACATAGGAACAAAATTTGTGGTACATAGTGGAATAGGTATAATTTTCAAACAATAACAGTGGATATTACTTAAAATGAAGTAGGCATTACTCTCTATTTTCATGCAGAGATAAGCCTAATATGGTGGTGTAACCCTGGCGGACATGTCTATTTTTTTTTTATTTATGCTTTTTTTTCATCAGAAATGAACATGCTTGCACATATGTGTGTGCTCCGGCACGACATGGAGTGCGACATTCAAAACACCCTAGTCTTATTTACAAACTCACAACAGCCTACCCCTTAGAAGCCTGAATTTATGAGGAAAGAAAGGTGTGCCATAACAGCTCGGCAACATGTTTTAATTTTTAGCTCGTGTACTGTTTTGTTTAGAGGCTTAAACTGAACAATATATTTCAAACTACACCCATGGTGCAAGAGAGACTGGCAGGAGTAGAATTCAAAGTAAAAATGCACACATCCAATATAAAAGGCCAATGCACACATCCAATGTAACATGGGAGCATACTGGAAGCAGCACCACTGCGGTGTGACACATTTGACCATGTTTGGTGTAAAATAGGCCTCTTCATTGGCACCAGCATTGGTCACAAAAAAGCGACCAAAATCAGAGCAGGATGTTTACAAGTAAGAAGTGTAGTGGCCACTGGCGAAGAGAAGTGGGTGGAGTGAGTAATGGGGAAAAATTGAGCGAGTGAGTTTAAGCAAACTATGTCGTGCAATGTCGTGTGGTTAATACCTATTGGAATTAAGCATGTGGTACACTTATTTTTCCCCAGTTGTAAAACATTATCTGTGTTTCTTGGATTCTATCAGATTAGATAAATGTTTACTTCACAAAAATGTTGTTTCTGTCACTAGAAGTCAGCAATCCACTACACATGCAAAAGTGACCTTTTGACTAAAAGTGAGTGCTGCAATTACAACAACTCTTGCTCCCTTTAAAACATTAAAGTAGTGTTTTAGACAGTGTGACAGTGATCAAACATTTTATTCTGGTTCCCCATGTTATTATAATGTGTTTCATTACAGACCATATAGTCATTTATCTTTTAAGTTACAGGCCACAAAATCATAAGACTAGTGTATATTCTGATTTCACAGTGTATAGAAAAAACGTGATTAGAAGGGATTTCTGTGGAGGTTACATTTCTTCTTGTAGCAGCGGGGGCCATGTTTTAGCAAGATTCTGCAATGGTAGGGTGTGAACCAAAAGGGTGACAGTTGACGCGGCATCGACCAAGGGACACAAGCACTAATAAACATTTTATAACGTTGCAACCCCCAAAATGCAACACCCAAAGCCCCCAAACATCCCTCCACCTATGTCCCCTTCAGGAAATGCTCTTAAGAAAATGTCATGTTTATTGTCCCCCCATAAGATGAAAGAGAGTTCACTTTTGTATGTAGTGTCCTCCATCTGTTTTTTTCCCTTTTTTGTCCCTACCTAAAATTCTACTGTCTGAGGGATGAGGCAGGAACATTTGATATAGGAACATTCTGAAGTAATAGTACCCTGTATTTTATTTTCCCCACTTCCTTATTATCATAGGTTCATGCCGCTGAGTGATCTCACTAAAAAAGGAGTTTCAAGATCCTGTAAGGTTAAGGCTGTCTATAGGGGGCCTCTCCTTTTTGTGATGCAGACAGTCATGCAGTGCTGTACATCAGCAGGAAGCTCCCTGTGTGAGAGTTGAGGTACAGTACCACAGAGAAGGAATGTCTCACACTTAATTTGGTAAACCTTATTCTCCACTATTACCTCCTGAAACTCCCTTTCACACTCTGTTCAGACTATGCACCCTGAAATGGCTCCACTGGATGAAGGATGCTAATATTTCAGTTACTTGTCATTTTGAGACTGGACTACTGCAACTCGCTCCTGGCAGGTCTGATCTTTGCAGCTGATCCAGAATGCAGCTGCACAACTTGTTTTCAACCTTCCCATGTTCTCCCACTCTACCCCATTGCAAAACTCCCTCCACTGGCCTCCTGTAGCTGCCCGCATTAGATTTAAAACACTACAAAGTCGAAAATGGACCAGCACCCACCTACCTTAAAGCACTTATCACACCCTGCACTGAACCACACACCCTCCAGTCCTCTAGCACTGCTTGGTTGGACCCACCATTTCTCAGGGACAAGAAAGGCATGCATCAAGGCTCTTCTCTGTCATGGCGCCTAGATGGTGAAATGAATTTCTCAATGTCTGAACAGCTGAGTCCTGGCTGTCTTCAAATGACAACTAAAGACCTACCTCTTTATAAAGTACATAAATTAGCACTTTTTAAAAAAAAAAAAAATCTTGTTTTATCTTATGTGCTTTTCATACTACACTACCTCCCCAAAAGTGTTTAGACTGATAGTACTCTTAGTCCCTGACCTAGTGAACCGGTATGTAGAACCCCGGTGTGTGAGGGTGTGGAGGAAGACTCGAGAGACAAGCAGAATCTTAACTGAGTTCCAGGCTCACATTTATTCAGACTGTGCTTTTCAGCGCTCTTTCAAAATTCAACAGAAAACAAACAAAAAAAAAACTGTGGTTTCCGCTCTGTCAGGATCAAGTTCATGCTTCTTGGCGTGTGTACTTGTGTGTGTCTCGCAAGCTCTGCCGAGTGGTCTCTCACTCTGTCTCTTTCTTGCTCATGGGTTACAGGAGACACTGAAAGCATAAAGAGACACAAATAAGTAGACTACCGGTAATGAGAATAAGGTGAGAATCATCACGCGTTAATTTCTGGTTCTACCTGCCTCCTCTCCATCCACAGCTGATGCTCGACCACGCTGGCAGCACCACACAGTATGAGGATGTATTTATTGACATAGACTTCAAAGCACTTCTGTAAGTCGCTCTGGATAAGGGTGTCTGCCAAATGTGTAAAGGTGTAAAGGTAAAGATACCTAACCCTCCTTGGTATCTAGCATTACAACCTTTTAAATTTACGGTGGTCCTCAGGCCAGGGGGTGCAGATCGTGGTGGGAGACTTCCTCTCCTGCTTGTCTTGGAGGTCTCTAGCAGATGAGGGTGTGGTTTAGTGCCGGGATCTTCAATATTATCCACAAAGGGCTGGTGTGGTTGCAGGCTTTTGTTCCAACCAAGCAGAAGCCACACCTGATTCCACTTGTTTAATCAGTTCATCCTGGTCTTCAATCAACTATCAAGTGTGCCTCCTATTCGACTGGAGTGAAACTGCAGTCACACCAGCCCTTTGTGGATAAGATCAATGCCACCTGGTTTATGTGAGAGTGCAGCAGGACGTTGTAAGTTTGAGGACAAGCCAAAAGGCTGATGGTTGATGCATATTTTATGTCCAATGCCCATTTAATTTCTCTGACAATGTGTGGCCATGAGCTGAGCAAAGGTGAAGCTGAGCAGGATCAGAGTTACTGCCCATGCCAAGGGACACAAGCACTAAGTAGGTGTGGTGAAAGCAACCAATTACCACAGAAATAAGTTCAGAACTCCAGAAACTGAGACCTCTGGTGACAAGTGGTGGTATTGTGGTGAATGAATGTGACACCAGTTTGTGTCTGAATGTCCCAGATAGTCTTATCATACATAGGCACGATGGGCAGAAAGGCCTCTCACGTACACTCGCCAACATTTTTCTTCATGTTGTATTCACTTAGAAAGCATAAATGCCAGGGCATCAGTATTATTTTTTCACTCTCATTTATAAAGACAAATAGCATTATAATATCACTCACAATATAAGCTGTGATGCACTTTAACAGCACACTTCTAATAATGTGGATTACTTGAATTAGTAATATTATTGTTTAATAATATTATTGTCTGCAATTCACAAGTATCAACATTTTAGAAATGGTAAAATATGCATTCATTATATACCACTATAATAAAATGCCATTATCTCTTAATAACCAAAAGTGGCTACAATACCCTTACTGTATATAAATTGACAGGAGAGTGGGGAGACTCCCTGATGATGACATCATCATTGGTATAATACTCACACTAGGCTCTCACAGTTATGTTCTGCTTAGGAGTGTGAGTCCCATCACCATGCGCGAGATTGTTCATCTTCAGATCGGACAGTGTGGTAATCAGATCAGTTCAAAGGTATGTGATAACAAACTTGTTATTTTAATTTCACCTACCTTTTCCCCCATGAGTAAGATATAATTGTTTAAAAGGTTTTAAAAGGTTAACATATTCAAATATACTACCAAAACACAGATAAAAAAAAACTTTTGGCCATTTTTGAAAACATGTAAATTTTTGAACTTTCATTTATTATGTTGAACAGTTAATTAAAACTGAATCTGGAGTTTGCAGTATTAATGAAAAGCTGATTAAAATGAAAAGTTGAAGTAGGTATCTGATGTATGACATATAGTTTGTCTTTGTATGTCTGGTTAAACTTACCAATCAACTGACTTTTTGACATAGGTATAATTATATTTATTTTATATTATAAAATATGGTTAGTATAATGCCTCTGCAAAGTGGCAGGGTGTTCCCTTCATCCAAGCCTACTGGAAGATAAACATGAGGAAGAAGCTAGAAAGGCTGTGGTGCCTTTATCAAAGAGAAGTACGGAGTAGTTTATATGCTAGTTGACAGGAAATTAAATAGATCGCTTCATAATGAACAGTGAACATGGTTTTCCTTAGGGTAATGCCATGGATTACATCAGCGTTATGTTTTGGACAAAAAAAATAATGGTATTTTAGATAACCCAAAATTTACCAAAAGAATGATTAACTACACAAGTTTGCGAATACATTACATTACATTACATTATACATTACATTTAATAAATTCAGTGCCTGAAGTTGATGTGTTTGTTTCAAGTCTTATATTTGAACACTATTTGTGTTTAAAGTTCTGGGAAGTTATCAGTGACGAACATGGTATCAATGCAGTGGGAAACTATGAGGGGGACATGGACGTTCAGCTGGAGAGGGTCAGTGTCTACTTTAATGAAGCAAATGGTAAGAGATTTAAATTTAGAACATTTTATGTTGTTCTGTAATTAAATATTTGGGTAAAGTGTCTATATCCTTGTTATTATTATTATTATTATTATTATTATTATTATTATTATTATTATTCCTGAGTGTCTATGAAACACATCTTGAGTGATTTTTATTCTGAAAATGCCATTTCTGCTTCTTGAACTTAGCTTGTTTTCTTGACACCCCCTCCCTCTAGACTTGAATATTCATAAAACAATACCCCCAATGTCAATTTCATTGTCAGTGTAATTTTCATAACCTGGGTAATCACCCCCTCAATTAGGAAGCATTTTGCACATCAATATAACTGAATAGATGTACATTATTCAAATTGATATAATATAGATTCTGATATAGGCACGAGTGCACAATTCATTTTTTTTTTACTCCAGTAGCCCAACTGCTTTACTGAGCTCCAAAATAAACCATATTTCTATACTGGCCTGAAAGTTACAAACAAAATATGCTTTAATTTATGCAGCTGTCACTATATTTAAAGGACCGCATTTTGACTTGCAGAAGCACTGCATCCCAGATTCATAGGATATTGTAATAATCTGCCCAGCAAATTTTTCTGGAATGTAACAATTCTAAGAATTAAAGTAAATCTTGTAAAATATTTTAGGTGGCTATTGTTGTCAAATATAAACAACAGTTCCCTGATTTGGGAAAGACATTGAAAAATAGTTAGCTTATTAAGTCACATTAGAACTTGCCTGAACTGTAGAGGTTCAGGAGTTGAGTAAAGTTATGTTCTGCAAACTGCTATTTGTTGTTATATTTTGTGAATGGAAAATACTTCTTTTTCCAACAGCCCTGTTTTATTCAGTGTTTTTCAGTGTTTACATGGGCATAGTGATAGATTTCACACTTAATAAAGTGTTCCAAATCCATTTCAAATCCAAATACAGATATTTGGAACACAAAACAGATACATAAAATCCCCTCTTAAGGTATTGGAAAAGCAAGGCCAATTCTTTTGTTTTTGATATACAATGAACTCATTTTGGTTTGCAATCAAAATATGAGATGATAGATCAGAATTTCAGCTTTAATTTCCTGATATTTACATCTAAATGTGCTAAACAACTTAGAACATGGCATCTTTTGTTTGAACCCACCCATTTTTAAGTGATCAAAAATATTGGAACGTGTGACTGACAGGTGTTTCTTGTTGCTCAGGTATGCCCTGTTAGATTGATTGTTTAAACAAATAATAGCTCAATAGAGTGTCAATGGTATCTGAAGAAATAACCAGCAATAAGACCAGAGAGCTGTCTATGAAGCTGAGAAAATAGGGAAAATTAATCTGAGCCATTACGCAAGCATTGGACATAGCGAATACAACAATTTGGAATGTCCTGAAAAAAAAACCCAAGAGTTTACTAACAACCAGACATCGAACAGGTGGAGCAAGGAAAATAACAGCAATTGATGACAGAAACATTGTGAGAGCTGTGAAGAAAAACCCAAAAACAACAAACAGTAGGGGTTATAACAAATAGTGCAGGGGTTAAGATATCACAATTAACCATTCGAAGAAGACTTAGAGAGCAGAAATATAGAGGCCATACCACAATGCAAACCACTCATCAGCAGTAAGAAGGCCAGATGGGAATTCATAAAGAAATACAGAGATGAGCCACAAAAGTTCTGGAACCAAGATTAACCTCTACCAAAGTGATGGAAAGGCTCATGATCCAAAACATACAAGCTCATCGGTCAAGCTTGGGCTTGCATGGCTACTTCTGGAACGGGCTCACTAATCTTTATTGATGATCTTACTCATGATGGTAGCAGCAGAATGCCAATTTACAGAGAAATTCATCCAATCTAATTGATTAGGAACTTCATCATGCAAGCAAGACAATGACTCAAAACACACTGCAAACACACCAAAGGAATTCATCAGGGGGGAAAAAGTGGAAGCTTTTAGATGGCCAAGTTGATCACCAGACTTTAACCCAATTGAGCAAGTATTTCACCTCCAGAAGAAGAGACTGAAGGGGAAAAAAACCCTAAAACTGAAAAGAAGCTGCAGTACAAGTCTGGAAAAGGCTTGGCTTGATGTAGTTATTGCAAGCATACTGTTGCTATACTTTTGCTCACCTAAAAATTGGGTGGTCTGCCACCAAAGGTGCTATGTTCTAAGCTGTTTAACACATCTTTATATAAATATCAGGAAATGACATCTGAAATTCTGATCTATCGTCTCAAATTCATCTTTTGATCTCAAACCCAAATGTCTTCCATTTGGAAGTAAAGTATTGGAATGGCAAGGTTAGAAATTTTGGCATTTTGTCTATGCCATAACAGCTTGTTAAAGCCTGTGCCATTTTATTAAGAATCAAGTGTTTTTGCATGAAATGAGTAATTCAATGTTAAAACAGCATAGTAATTACTCTAATTAAGATTGTACTCATGACTATTTCTTGCTTTGTGTTCTTAGGTGGGAAGTATGTCCCCCGGGCAGTGCTGGTGGATTTGGAACCAGGAACAATAGACAGTGTGAGGGGAAGTCATATTGGAGGACTCTTCAGACCTGACAACTTCATACATGGTGAGACCATGTGTAAAAGCCCTTTATTTACAAAGAGATATCTCAATGGCAGTAAAATCTAGTATGATACATTGTTTTACCTCAGCAGCCAGTATGACAAGTAGCTCAGGAATTGAGTCATAATGCAATAAACAACATATACAGAACTGAATATGCTATAAAGCTCCGTGGTTTTTTTTTTTTTTACCTTCTTATGTATATTTATTGGTCCCTGGAGGGCTAATGGTTAGGCCACAGTGCTCTCACCCCTGTGGCCCGGGTTTGATTCCTGGCCAGGGAACCAGCCCCAGCCACTGGGGTTGCGTGCAATAGTGTGCGGATAAAAATTGCGGAGGGTTGCGTCAGGAAGGCCATCCAATGTAAAAACTGTGCCAAATCAAATACACGAACCAATGATCCGCTGTGGCGACCCCTAACGGGAGGAGCCCAAAGAGGAACAACAACCTTATTATGTATATTTAGATACATAATACCTAAGGGTTACCATACAAGTATGTATTACAAAGTAGAGGCCTTGGTTTCTGTTTCTGTTTCTGTCGATGTAACTGATTTCCTCATTAATTGACAGGGAATTCTGGAGCTGGAAATAACTGGGCAAAAGGTCACTACACAGAGGGGGCAGAGTTGGTCGAGCAAGTAGTAGACCGTGTCCGTAATGAAGCTGAAAGTTGCGACTGCCTGCAGGGCTTCCAGTTTGTTCACTCTTTGGGTGGTGGTACCGGCTCAGGCATGGGCACCCTCCTCATCAACAAAATTCGTGAAGAGTTCCCAGACCGAATCATGAATAGCTTTAGTGTCATGCCCTCTCCTAAAGTCTCTGACACGGTAGTGGAGCCATATAATGCCACACTGTCCATTCACCAACTGATTGAGAGTACAGATGAGACTTTCTGCATTGACAACGAAGCTCTTTATGATATCTGTTTCCGTACACTCAAGCTCACCACGCCAACATATGGAGATCTCAATCATCTTGTGTCTATGACTATGAGTGGGGTCACAACCTCTCTGCGCTTCCCTGGTCAGCTGAATGCTGACCTGCGCAAGCTGGCTGTCAATATGGTGCCCTTTCCCCGCCTTCACTTCTTTATGCCTGGCTTTGCTCCACTCATACCACGAGGAAGTCATCAATACCAGGCCCTCTCTGTTCCCGAACTCACCCAGCAAATGTTTGATGCCCGGAACATGATGACGGCATGTGACCCCCGGCATGGCCGCTACCTTACTGTTGCAGGAGTTTTTCGTGGTCGTATGTCCACTAAAGAGGTGGATGAACAAATGCTCGCTGTTCAGCAGAAGAACAGTAACTACTTTGTGGAATGGATCCCCCACAACGTTAAAGTGGCTGTTTGTGACATCCCACCACGTGGCCTTAAAATGGCATCTACCTTCATTGGAAACAACACAGCCATCCAAGAGATTTTCCGGCGAGTTGGGGAGCAGTTTGCCATGATGTTTCGCCGCAAGGCTTTTCTACACTGGTACACGGGAGAGGGCATGGATGAGATGGAGTTCACAGAGGCTGAGAGCAACCTGAATGATCTAGTATCTGAGTACCAGCAATATCAGGATGCCACAGCTGAGTTGGAGTGGGGGCCAGAGGAAGAACTTACAGAGGTAGAGGGAAGTCCGGCAACAGTAATAAACACCAGCATCGACATAAAGACTGAGACCATTAGTGAAGCTTAGTGTAGTGAACAATTCTAGTGAAGAGGGTTGTGTTACCAAATGTGCTATATCTTGAATACTATTTAATATTGATACTATTACTACAATTTATTGATATAATAACATTGGTGTGACATTATTCATGTTCTTGTTTTCATTAAAAATATTAATTTCTACTTAATAATAACATAATTCTTTGTAAAGTTTGTGTTTAGTATATTTTGAGTCACGTTTAGAGTGTGTAATACAGTATGTTTCAAAACATGTACAACCAACATGCATCATTCGACACTGTTTTGAAATAATGTTCCAAAATTGAGTAGATATAGTGTATAAATACAATAAATGTTACATATATTGTTCATTTAACAGAAATGCTCCATCAATGCTTGTGTGTAAAACCTGAAATTGTGAAAGAAAGATGTTAAGCACAATAATTATTTTTGCAGTGATACTTTGAAATATCTAAAAGTGTTAAGTGACTTTTTTCTTCCCTTATTTCAGTGGATTAATACCTACCTTTTACTCTTTTGTTAAATCAGTATACATATTTTCCATTTTGAACAGAAAAAATATCTTAAAATACTAAACCTGATAATACCCCCATGAAAGGCCGAAAGGCAACCCTAGTCTTCCAAACAGGCGGTCTGGCAGGACATGATTAAACTCAAGCAGCTCTGTAGATATTGATAAGCAGCTCAGAAAAAGCTCCATTAACCACAGATGACAGTGAAAGCAGCTGTAAGTGATATTGGCAACTTGCTAACTTCCTCTAGACTTAGCCAGTGAAAAAGATCACACCCTCCCTTCAGCCCCATTCCAAAGACATGTACATGCTCGGAGCATGACATAATGATGTAGCGCTGTAATGCAGAAAGTGCTGGTGCATGCGGGATTTTGCCACACTTGGATTCTAAGATACAACATTTATTACCCTGACTGAATTTGTATAATTAGGCAGGTGTGCAACTTGGTTGTGTCAAAAGTCTGCATCCACCCCATAACTTTTTTGCAACCAACATTCAAGCACTCGATACTCATAACTATCCACAAGCAATATTTAAATATTTTATTTGAAAAGCTTTTGGCACAGTACTGTACATTCCTTCCCCATCCCCGAACACAATTTTTAATTTAAAGTTTCTATGGATACGAAAGACTGCCAAGCAAAAACCTAGCTCCACTCTAGTGTTCATCACAATCACTTACCACATTTGTTCCAGACAACACCCAGATGAACTTATCTGTGTCACCATGTGAGCCCTATAGACTGTATGTCCAAAGAAATTCTCAGTTGGATGCACTACTAATGTTGAAGAAATTTAATTGGTCATTTAATTGAATTTAAAGAGGAAAGGCCTAGGATTCTTACTTAAATTAAATACAGAGTAGCCAAAACTGTGAGGAGGAGAACGAACTCATTCAGAATGCTGCAGCTATAATTTTAACTAGAATAAATGTGCTGAACTTAATTTATAAATCTGCCATCAGCTGCCATTAGTTTATTGTTTTGTTTTTCTTAATCAGCCCTTAAAAATTTTAATGTTGCTGAAGGTACTATTTAAATAGATCTTGATTATTTTTAAGCAGAATTTTTTTAAAACAGAAAACTACCTTTATGTATAAAATGTGGTACATAAATAAAAATAATCTGTATTTTGTTTGTCTGTTGTGGGAGTTTTTTGATCAGCCTAACCATTTAGGGAACAGACAACTGAGTTTGCTTTCAGGTAGAAGCAAATTTGGCATGAAAAGCCCTTTGATACCAATGTTGATAAGATCAGAATTACACATAGTGTTTTTACACGCACTGAAGAATTTATTAGGAACACTACTGGGTATTTGCACTCCAAACAGGCTCAATTCTTCATGGCATGGATTCCACAAGATGTTGGAAACATTTCTTTGAGATTCTGGTCCATGTTGAAATGATTGCATCATGCAATTCCTGCAGCTTTTTCAGGTGCACTTTCATGCTGCAAATCTTCCATTCTACCACATCCCAAAGCTGTTCTATTAGATTCAGATCTGGTGACTGGGAAGGAACATTGCAATAATTGTCATGTTCATGAAACCAATTTGAGAAGACTTTTGCTTTGTGACATGGTGCATTATCATGCTGGAAGTATCCATTAGAAGATGCGTAAATTGTGGCCATGAAGGGATGCACATGGTCCACAACAATACTCAAATAGGCTGTGGCATTCATGCAATGATTGATTGGATTAATGGACCCAAAAGGTGCCAAAGAAACATTCTCCACACCAGGTTAGGTCCATGGATTCATGCTGTTGGTGACAAATTCTGACCCTACCATCTGTGTGCCTCATCAGAAATTCAGATTCATCAGAGCGGGCTATGTTTTTCCAGTCTTCATTTGTCCAGTTTTAGTGAGCCTGTGCTCACTGTAGCTTTATGTTCTCAGCTGACAGAATTGGAACCCAATGTGGTCTTCTGCTGTTGTAGCCCATCCACCTCAAAGTACGAAGTGCTGTGAAAAAGAGAAAATATTAAAGTAATAATTGCTCAGCCCATTTTTTGTATGTTGCATTGCAATAAAACAAAACATTAATATTGTTTTTATCAACAATAACAGAACCAGAACCATACATGCATTAGAGCAAAACACCAGTAATACAATACTATTACTGGTGTCTTGCACTAATGTACGTATGGTTCTGGTTGTGTTAGGTAGACACGTTTGTGCGTGGTCCCATATGGAAAAACCAGAATATCAAAGCTCAGAAAGACAGTTAAAGGTACAGTGAGTGTTACTTCGTGAAGAGTCTTTGGGGAGAATCCATATTTAAAGGGCGTGTGTGTAATTGGTGTCAGGTGTGCATGATTAGAACTCGGGTGACTGTAAACATGATGTGGAAGGAAGTGCCACGTAGTCCATGGTGGCCATGTTTCTAGGCCACAGTGTGTTCTGGGGAGTGGAGTTTCTTGCTGATTCTGGCACTAAAATGACAGAACCCCCCCAGGGCTGTCTAGGGGTGAAGATCAGATGCTAATGGTCTCCCCATAAAGCTGCCCCAGACCCTGAATTTGAGTATCTCGATCACTTACAATGCCTTCATGGACTCCATAGTAGTGGAACATGTTTGTGAAGAATAACTGTGTTTTAAAAGGAGGTGGGAAAACCAGCCAGTGGGAGAAGATGCAGGGATTTTGAGAATTGATCTACAATGACCATAATGAGTGTATTTCCTTGTGACTCTGGGAGGACTGTGATGAAGTCAATGGTAAGGTGAGACCAGGGTCGTTGGGGTGTGGGTAAGGGCATGAGCATATCAGCTGATAGTGTGCATGGTACTTTGGCTTGGGGTTATGTGGTGCATGAAGAGATGAATCGATGGATGTCAGTCACCATGTTAGGCCATCATTTTCTCACTTTTAACAGGTGGTAAGTTCTGTGTGTGCCTGGATGTCCTGTGGAGGGGGGTCATGTGTGCCCATGTGATCAGTTTGCCGCTTAGGTTTGGTAGAACATATGTTTTATCTGAAGGACAGGTGGGAGGAATTTGTTCAGCTGGTGTGTGGGTTACTTCCTTGTTGATGTCCCAAGATATAGCTCCCATGAAGCAGGAGGGAGGTAATATATGCTCTTCTCTTTGTTCTTTGGGTTCTATTGGATGCAAGTATGACAGGGAATCGAATCTGCTGTGTTGTTCTTGGAGCCTGGCCTATATGAGAGCATGCAATCAAAGCTGAAAAAGAATAATGCCCACTAGGCAGTAGCTCGATTCAAGGCTTTTCCCGTGAGCAGGCTGATGAACTTTTCTTTTGAATTTTTTGTTGTTCGCCCTGTTGACTCAAGAAGTAGAGCAAGCACTGCAACAGAAAACCCTTGCACTGGGTGGTCTCTCCCAAATACTTGTCTGGACAGGAGATGAGTGAGCTTGGAGGTGCAGCCAGGGCTCGGGGTGCAATGAAGTCAGTGGAGACAGCGCTGGTGCGCATGGTCAACCTGGCGTCCAGCTCAACCAGATGCTGTTGGTGATTTCCCACCAGTGCTGCTATGGCCTTGGGCTGCTATGGAGTTTCGCCAGTCCTGGTCTCCTACTGCATCCATGAGGTTGGCGAAGTAATCTAATCTAAAACATGAAGAAAAAAAAAACATAAACAAGAACAAGCAGAATGTAGGGTGATCAGCAAACAATACTACAAAGGCAATTCCAAAAATTTCAAAAACCAGACAACAAGGCAAGATCAAAACCCAGAATATCAAAGCACGGTATAAAGGGTGTGTGTGATAGAACTTGGGTGACTGTGAACATGACTGTGGACTGCTGTGCTGGGATTTTGTAGTCTGTGGGGGCCATGTTTGTAGGCTGCATTGTGTTCTGGGAAGTGGAGTTTCTTGCTGATTCCGGCACTGACATGACACATCCTCAACAGAGAACAGTATCAGAACTTTGAGTCATTAGGTCATGCTATGACTAAATGCATGACTGAAACACTTTTGAGTTGAGTGATCTCCCTCACCATACCACACAGTTCTTGGTTGAGGATGCTAAATTAGCTGGCTCTGGGGTTGAAGTTGGTTTTCCCTCCATGCAATGGACCCCTCATTCTTTTTGCAATACTTTTGCAATAGTAGCAACTCATTCACAGGGACTTGTATATTGGACAGTCTATATGCTCTAATAATAATCTAATTCAATTTTCAATTCAGTTTATTTGTATAGCGCTTTTTACAATGTCATTGTCTCAAAGCAGCTTTACACAAACA
>CM074975.1:3518135-3528849 GCA_037576825.1 Pangasius krempfi | reverse complement strand
ACGATCTGTTAGATAGGACCTAAGCCAGTCAAGGGCTGTTCCCTTAATGCCTACTACCTTTTCTAATCTATGGATAAGGATATTGTGATCGATAATAATAATAATAATCTAATAATAACCTCTTTTTTAAAGTGTTCTTATTTAACAAAGTAAAACAAATAATTGTTGATATGGTTAAGCTTTTAATAAAGAGCAGGCTTATTTATTGACAGGGTCTTGGCTGTCATCACTTTGTCATATAATGTATAATGTATAAAACCATATAATATAATGGTTTTCTGCAATGGAAGAGTCTTCAGGACAGGGGAATTTTCACTTTCTTGTTTCTTGCTAACATGACAAGCTGCAGTTTTATTAACTTAGGATGAGTTGTCCAACACCTGAATATTCACATGAATGCCAGGACCTTCAACAAAGTCCGTTGACATTGATGTAGTATTTGCTATAAATACCTTCATACCATATCACTTCTTTCCTGAAACATATTAACTGAGTTGTTACTGAGTCAGCAGTGGTTTTGAACGACAACTGGATACCCTTTGGCACAAGGTCATCAGGAACTGACTGACCTATGGCTGACTGGGAAGGTGTTTGGAGATGATCACCATGCTTATGCCACTAAGAGAAAATAGGAAGATACACAGACATGCCCAGGTAGCTACAGTGCATACCTCCTGGAGCAGCACACCTCTCAGTAGTGCCCACAAGGATAAAACACTCCTCTTGGCACGTCACGGTAGTAGGTGAGTGTCCAGTCTGTTTGTAGGCTATAGCAGCCCATGGCTTTTGCACTGTGACAAAGGAATGACTGATCTGATGAACAAATAGTTGCCATAAAGATCACATAGTACCATATGGTGCATACTGGACACAGTAGAGAAAGTTCTGCAGATTGACCTTCATAGAATGCTGGGAGGTCAGCACAGATGGGGACTTGCCATTGTCCAGCAGCCCCTACAAGAAGGCTGGCACTTTGTGCATTGGGCAGCATACCAGGTCCTATTGACAGGGCACACACCATTTTTGGAACAGTCCCGACCTGAGAGAATACAAGGCACACATACTAGGGGCTCTAGTGTTCAGGACTAGTGTTTCCTGAACTGGTACAATGCAGTCACTGGGTTGCCCAGTGGTTGGAGTGGCCAAACCAACAGGCGCAGATAGTTTGGCCAGGGGTGCTACAGGTGCCCAAACATCGGGGATAATAATTCTGCCAGGGAGGGAGTTGCCAGGGCGTCCCATTCTGGGGCCACAAGTAAAACTCTGTGGTTTCCGTGGGCAGAATCAGCCAGGAAGTATAGAATTCATACAATAGGCCACAAAGTCAAAGAACTGTTTGGCTCTGCTAGGGACAACCATGTTCAAGAATCGAGCCAAGTCGACTTGGCACAGAGGTCCATCTGTGTCTGGCCGAAATTTCTACAGATCTGCTTGCTCTCAATGAGGTTAGCCATCATTGCACCCTTTTGAGGAGCTTATGTTTTTCAACCACCAGTCAGAGAGCCGTTTTTGCCTTTGTGCCACCCTGGTGATTTAGAACAGGTGTCTCAGAACAGGTAGGAAGAAGCAGGGGGTCAGCCCGGCCACCATAAATTCTAGCAGATTCATGTCTTCTGACCTCACCACTGTGACCATCTCTCACCAATGAAGAACCTCTCCTAGGCATACCCCTTTTTATGAGAAAGAGAACAATGGTCTCTGTTGATTGATGGTGGGGTTTAGGTTGATCAACTATTTCTGACAGCCCCTTAGTTCCACTGGCATAACAGCAGTCAACAATCCCAGCATCAGCAATTCCAAGCATCCTCAAAAGAAATCGAGATCAAATGTAGAGGTCAAGCATTCACAAATGAAAACAGTCCAAACCAGTTTTAAACAAATATGTTGGTGGATTTTGATGTGAGAGGACAACAGGGGATGGACTTTTTCACTGGAGGAAGCATTATTATGGATTACAGACTCATATTTTGGCCAGAAGCAACGGTTTAAAGTTAAAAAGCCTTGATGGATTTGTTTCTTACAAACACACAGCTTTTCACTTGAGAAAGACATTAGCTAATGGAATGGAGTGGTGTGGATTACTTGTGGATTATTGTGATGTTTTTATCAGCTGTTTGGAAAATAACGTTGTGTGTTTGCAAGAAACAAATCCAAAATTTTTAACTTCAAACCATTGCTTCCAGCTAAAATACAAGTTCTCTATCCATGATATGTATATAATAAGTTGACTCGTTTGAATTAGGAGAGAATTATGCACAGGTCAAGCATCATTCACAAATGAAAACTGTGGATTTTGATGTGAGAGGACAACAGGGGATGGACTTTTTCACTGGAGGAAGCATTATTATGGATTATGGACTAATATTTTGGCTGGAAACAACGGTTTAAAGTTAAAAAGCCTTGATGGATTTGTTTCTTACAAACACACAACTTTTTACTTCACAGGACATTAATTGATGGACTGGAGTCATATGGATTACTTGTGGATTATTGTGATGTTTTTATCAGCTGTATAGACTCTCATTCTGACAGCACCCATTCACTGCAGAGGATCCATTGATGAGCAAGTGATGTAATGCTAAATTTCTCTAAATTTGTTGTGATGTTGTTGTTACTACATGTACTATACTACTGTTTTGCACAAGTCAACATTGCACATGTTACTATACTACTGTTTTGCACAAGTCAACATTGCACATGTTACTATACTACTGTTTTGCACAAGTCAATATTGCACGTTACTATACTACTGTTTTGCACAAGTCAACATTGCACGCTCACACATACAGATGTACATAGTCTATATTTCTATATACATAATCTATATTTCTACTTCTGCAATTTTATTTTACAGTTTGCACATGTCTTGGCATTCAATGTGGACAGCAAAGAAAGAATTTCATTGTAGAGGGAAACTTGTTTTTCCTCACTGTGCACATGACAATAAACACTTTGAACTTTGAACTTCGAATGAAGAAATTCCTCTGTATCTTACCCAAAAATCACTGGACTTAATGACTACAGATCTGTCGCTCTCACATCTGTGGTCATGAAGTCATTTGAGAGACTGGTCCTGGCCTACCTGAAGGACATCACTGGACCCTTACTGGACCCCCTGCAGTTTGTCTACAGAGCAAACAGGTCTGTTGATGATGCAGTCAACATGGGACTGCATTACATTCTGCAATACCTCAACAAACCTGGGAATTAATGCAAGAATCTTATTTGTGGACTTCAGTTCGGCCTTCAATACCATCATGCCTGACCTTCTCTCAGACAAACTGACACAGCTCTCTGTGCCTACCCTAATCTGTCAGTGGATCACCAGCTTCCTGACAGACAGGCAGCAGCTAGTGAGGCTGGGTAAACTCACATCCAGGTCTCTCACGATCACCACTGGCGCCCCTCAGGGTTGCGTTCTCTCCCCACTGCTCTTCTCCCTCTACACGAATGACTGTATAGTCAGAAGTACTGTATCATTAGACCTCTGGCTATTAAACAAAAATTTTGAGATGTTGTGTTCACTTTGTGTAAAAATAAATACAATTATCTCATTATCAATTATCTCAATATTATTTACTCACACCCATGTCTGACATCAGTCACGTCAAACCTGGCAAAGATTAACAGTGAATAACAGCTTCAATTCTGGTCTGTTCTTCGTGCAAAGCTATTGTAATAATCCAGGATACTTAAGCATTTGTAAAAATAAACCGAAGCTGTGGGTAAGTCCTGAATAAATATTCTTCAAAATGTCTCCTGTTCAGTGGTAAAAAAAATATCAGCATATGGAACTGGACTGACATGTGGACGAGTAAATTCGGATTTGCTTAATCGTTCTTTTATGATAGTATCTCTCATGTGAGGATCTTCTTTCTTCACAGATACAGTAGCCTAGGTGACATTGATACTGACCGTCTCTTTTATGTGGAGAGCGTCTCAATTATCCTGTATAGCCAAAGAAATACAACCTGTCACAACTTGCTCCATGTAACCAGAAAGTTGTGTCATTAGAAATGAGAATAAATAAATAAATAGATAAATAAATAAATAGGAATTTTGAATATTTTTAAACATAAATAGTTATATTATTGGTAATTGTATTTCCTGCTTTTGAAAGCAAAGCTTTCAATCTTATTTGGCTGAAGATTAGCTACGACTTATGAAATGAATCATTTTAAATAAGAAATTACTAATATTTTTTAGACCTGGATGAATTTACTTATGTAACGGAGTGTAAAACAAATGTTAAATGTATGCATAAATGGGGACAGCGCCATCTGTGAACTTGTTGGGGAACTGTAAATATTTTTTGTCACGATCGTAATTAATTTGTGTTATCTTGTGTTTTATGTAGAACTGATTTATTCTCTGTGAAACGAAATCCTTATTTCCACGTGTTGTATCTCCATTGTGCAGGTATGTTACAGAAAATGTTGTTTAATGTGTTTAATGGATTAATTGTTTCATTAGTGTAGAGTTGCGCGTGTTCGCCACTAGGTGGGGATGTTGTCCCTTAAATTCTGAATTTAATTGACTTGTCCTGTATTTCACTGAAAACATTGTATTTGTTTAATTATTGAATTGATTTGTGATTAATTCATTGAAAATGTTTATTGTAACTGCTAATCTTTAAAACTCATTCCACTATACGATCAGAAAACTAAAATATATCATTTGATTAAAAGGATTAAAAAGAAGAAAACTGTTTTAAATGAACAGCAGAGCTAACGAGACATGCTGTGGAACTGATTTATTCTCTGTGCAACGAAATCCTTATTTCCACGTGTTGTATCTCCATTGTGCAGTGTGCAGCTCCACACGTAAAGAGGCCGCCCAGGCAAGACCGTCACACTGGTGTTGTGAAGTTGTGATGCCACTGTGTTGCTATGGGTCGTGTCTTCAAGCAAGTTGATAGAGATCACCATGCTGCTGCATAAGGACTGAAAGCATCCGTCATCAGTTGAGCAGTTCATCAATCCACAGCCTTTCGTGATTGAGAGACTCATTGACTATCTTTTTTCACTCTGTTGGACTTTTCTCACTCTGCGCTTTTATACTGAGTTAATGCCTGTATGTATTGTAGCATATTTCATTGCCCAAAATGAATAACATCAATAGATACTTACCTGATCAATGTATTCCTGGTCCAGTGGGTTGAGGCAGAGGGGTTTTAGGTTTTCCCAATTCCCTTTCCAATGGACACTCATCTCGAAGACAGACACAAGAGGCTCTAGAGTCAGAAGGAGGAAGCTTAACTCAAAAGTTGTGTGCCAAGCTCTCACCTACAGACTGGAATGACTTTAAAGGAGGACCTTCTCACAAGTGTAACGATAGCACACCCTGACTTCATATTGAACCGTGAATTCATATTAGCTATAGATGTTTTCCCATCTATTTCCCAGATCCCTGAGGGTCTGTGGCCAGGCCAGTGGCATTTGCTAGCAAGACACTGTCTCGTTCCCAGATGAATTATCCGGCTCACAGGCTAGAATTCCTTGCGCTTAAGTGAGCGATATGTGACAAGTTCCATTATTGGTTGAAGGGCCGTCATTTTACAGCTTGGACGGACAATAATCCCCGCGCCTACATACTCACCAAGATTCGATGCCTGTGAGCAATGCTGGGTTGCTAAATTAGCTTCGTTCAGCTTTGACCTGAAATACGTGTAAGCCATCGACTCGTAACAGAACCTTACCACTCTTTGCTCAATCAGGTTAATGGAGTTGTAGATCAAGTTGTTCAAGATTCTTTCCGACTTACCACTAACTGTCAAGTATTAAATCCTGCTGATGATCTTTCTGATGCAACTGGAGTTCTGACAAGCATGAACATGCCAGTTAGCCTCGCACTGTTCTAAGGCTTCTTAAGCATTGGAATAAACTTACCGTCAGGGATGGCATGCTTTTCAGAGTTAAAAGAGACAATCATATGAATAAAAAGCTGCATCAATTCATCGTCCCAGATTTCCCCAGTTAAAAGTGATCGAAACACACAAATAACAGTTTTATTGTGGATTTATCCCTTTGTGAACTTGTTGGGGAACTGTTAATATGCATTTGGCTTCGAATGTTTTGTTTTATGTGGAGTTATTTTAACTTTGTCACAATCGTAATTAATTTGTGTTATCTTGTGTTTTATGTAGAACTGATTTATTCTCTATGAAATGAGATCCTTATTTCCATGTGTATCTCCAATGTGCAGTGTGCAGCTCCACACGGTAAAGAGGCCGCCCAGGCAGGACCGTCACACTTAGATCAAATAAATTTTACCAGGCATGTAAAAAATTACTTTGACGTGCAAAAAAAAAGTTATTATAAATTTGTATTTAATAATTTTCTCATGGACAATCACATGCAGCTATTTCATGTGACAAACAAGATTAATGAGTAAACACAACCATTGACAGAGCACACTAAACACACTCTATTACATGCCACAGTTGTGCTGTTTGTGAATGGCATTTGGCCCGTGTGGTGAACCACGAACATAATTTTAAAGTATTCTGCTCCCGGAATACAAGCTTCTTGAATCTGCACTTGCGTTTTGTTACAGGTACAGTGCGGCTGCTATAATCACCACAGAGCCTGTGAACAGCGGCAGTCCGTACCTGGACAAATTTGTGGTCAGCAGCAGTAAGCAAGGCCAAGGAACCGGTCAAATCTTGTAGGAGTGTATTCGTCAGGACTTCGGCAAGCTCTTCTGGAGATCCCACGCTACGAACCGCATCAATCCCTGGTGTGCCTTGTCTTCCACATTGCCATGTTGTGATTCTCAGTCTTTGCTCTGTGATGGCAGTTTCGTAAATGGTCACTGGATTGTATTCTTGCTCGGCCTTTCGGACATCCGTGAGTTTTACGAGCTGGTGGAGTATGCCAAGTGCCTTCCTGACTCCTTCTGCTCTCACGTCACAACAGAAGCAAAACCACTTCAGCAACCTCAGGTTGCATGAAAGCAATACTCGCCTCACACAATGTATCGGGCTTCATATCTTAACTGTCTCTTAGTACTATTTGTAACAATGCCAATGTCATTCCAAACCCATAAGACCAGAGTGGAACACAAAAGGAGTTTTGAGGTTTTGAGTCATCTGTATGGGGAAAAAACAACTTGAACATTTAACTAAATATCATCTTTGTGTTCTACTCAAGAGAGTGATTCAAATGGATTTGGAGTGACAAGTTTTATTTATCCCATTTCAAACACTTTTATAAATAAATCAATTCTATTTTATTCACTTTCAGTGGAACGGTGGAAGTCAACAGGTTGCAAGGGTGACAGTGCTGGAGCACCTGTTTTACCACTAACCAGACAAGGTGCACAGTTACATAAAAGAGCTTCTAGCTCTCTGTCAATCCCTGGCCACCAAACCAAATCTCAGCAGCTCTGCTTCAGTTTAACTATCCCCACGTGACCCTCGTGTGCCATGGACAGCACCTGCCCCCAAAGGGATAGAGGAATGACTGCCTGGCAATGCATGACTCGCTCTAACATCAGTAAGTCAGTTCTGCCCTGACTCGGAAGAAAGGTGTCAGGTCAGCGCTCACCCGAGCTGGCCAGCTGTTCTGAATATAGGTGCTGAGGGTAACGAAGAGTGGGTCTGCTGCAGACTCTCGCTTAAGTTCTTCAAGGGACACTGCGGTCTGTAAGGGCTCATACACTAAATGCACAAGGTCATTCTCTATATCTGACTCTGGCTGCTTGGCTGTGCTAGTTGGCTTCGCAGCTGAACGTGACAGGAAATCTGCAACCACGTTGTCTTTTCTGGGAGTGAACAGCAGCTGGTAGTTGTACTGATTCAACCTGTCAGCCCATCGGTGAAGCCTGAAGGGCTTGTGGCCCATTCCAGCAGAGGACATGAGGGTAGAGAGAGCCTGGTGGTCTGTTCCAAGAGTAAAGGATCATACATATAAGTACATGTGCCAGCGCTCACATGCCCAAATGCACGCCAACGCCTCTCTCTCCCACTGAGTATTTCTGTTCTGCAGTACTCAGAGCCCATGAAACAAAGGTAATAGGCCTTCCAATGCCATCATGCAGCTGTGACAGGACTGCTCCGACTGCTAATGCTGATGGGTCAAATGTCACCAGGGTGGGGCTGGAGCTAGTGTTGGTGGTGATGTGAGAAGGTTTTTGAGTCGGTGAATAGCCTGCTCACAATCCGCTGTCCATGCCAGGGGGTGTTATGCTTGTCATAGAGGGGCAGTGATTTCAGAATACTGAGATACCCAAGGGGAAGCATCAGTGGGCTCAATGAGGTCTGCAGCTAGCATGCCATGTAATTCAGCGGTACATCTGGGTTAAGCAGGGGTTTGTGGGAAAAAGCAGAGAGGCAGCCTAAACCACTGAATAGAGCGGGGAACTGTGTATGCCATGGAGAGTCCACCTGAAGGATGGTTGGACCGCTGTCATGCAGAGAAAAGTCAAGGCTAAGGAACAGGTCAAGACCCAGGATATTAGCACCATGCTGAGTTATGTAGAATGGAAACTCTGGTAGATGTTTTTGCCCATATTGTACTGGCACTTTAACTACTCCAGTCACTGCAATGCTGGCTTGGCCATAACCCCAGAGCTTCAGAGGTGATGGTTGTAACTCAACATCAGAGAAAAAAATTCTTGTAGGTGGCCATATTAAGCAATGACACTTTAGCTCCTGTGTCAAGAAGCAGTGGAATGCAACAGTCTTTCAGCTGCACACCACATGTAGAGAAAGTGACTGAGTGAGGACCAACTGTATGAATTACTGCTGGTGAAGGTTGCAAACTGGACTTTGATCTGCACCACCTTGCAAAATGGTTGAGCTTACCACAGTGTCTTCACTTTTGGCCGATAGCTGGGCACTCTGGGGACCTGTTGGCATGAGCCACAGTTGCCACATCTCCGTCTTTGTTGACTTGTCTGAGGCTGTGTTTGCTGGATGATTCATCCCCGGCGCGTACCGGGCGGAGCCTCGCCCCCACCTCGGCTACTCAGACCACATCTCTGTTATGCTAATTCCAGCATACAGACCGCTCGTCAGACGAACCAAACCGGTTCTGAAGCAGGTGAAAACCTGGCCAGCAGGAAATATCTCTGCTCTTCAGGACTGTTTTGAACACACTGACTGGCACATGTTCAGGGATGTGGCAACTGACGGCAACTTCACCGACTTGGAGGAATACGCGACAACAACTTCTATGCTTGGTTTGAGCCACAGAACGGCGTGACGGCGAGGAAGACCACCCCATCTCCCAATGACCAGGTGCTGTGTCTAACCACGGCCGATGTGAGGAAGACTCTACGCAGAGTCAATCCACGAAAGGCTGCTGGACCGGACAACATTCCTGGCAGGGTGCTCAGGGGATGTGCAGACCAGTTGGCAGATGTTTTCACGGACATCTTCAACACCTCCCTGTGCAGCACCGTTGTTCCGACCTACTTCAAGGCCACCACCATCGTCCCCGTGCCAAAGAAGTCTTCAGTGTCCTGCCTCAATGACTACCGTCCCGTTGCACTTACACCCATCATCATGAAGTGCTTCGAGAGGCTCGTCATGAGGCAAGTTTCTTGGTGTTCACCTGGCGGAGAACCTCACCTGGTCGCTCAACACCAGCTCCATAACAAAGAAAGCCCAGCAGCGCCTGTACTTTCAGCGAAGGCTGAGGAAAGCACATCTCCCGACTGTGCAATAGTTTCTTCCCTCATGCTATCAGACTCCTTAATACCTAGAACTGGACTGAAGGAAGAACACACACACACACACACACATACTCAACACACACACTCCTCAATACCTGGACTGAAGGAAGGAACACACACACACACATACATATATACACACACACACTACTGAACATCCTCCATGCACATGTTTTACACATGTTTTGCACATGTTTTGCACGTTTTGTGCTGCTGCTACTACTATGTTTACACATAATATAATACCATTATGTTTACATTACTTCAGGACTCTATATCATTTGCACTATTGTCACTTGGTCACTTTCAAACAAAACAGAACTTTCAAACAGAACACTTTCAAATAGAACTCTGTATCATTTGCACTACTGTCACTAGGTCACTTTCAAACAGAAGTACATACTGGTCGGTGTTGTAGTCATTGTACTGTCTTGTTCTGTCTTGTGCGTCCACACATTTGCACTTGTGCACTTTATGTTTAATTTATGTCGTCCCTGTAGTTCTGTGTTTGTCTTATGTAGCACCTTGGTCCTGGAGAAACTTTGTTTCGTTTCACTATGTACTTGTATATGTTAATGTAGTGATTTAGTGTAGTTAGTGGCTGCGTTGTAGGGTAGTGATTTATTTATTTTTTTAACTGACAGGATGTTTCTGGAGCGTTTTCCACAGTAGCACAAACTAATCAGGAGCTGGAGGCAGTGATTATTATATTTACTTATAGCTGTATAAATAACGTGATCAATCATTTTCCTGTTAGTCAGGATTTTTTTATGCCAGTGTTGCGTCTTGCTGATAATAACTAACAGGTATATATTCACGTTTATAATACGCTTTTGCTGTACTTATATGCAGTTCCTTCATTTGTTGAAAAGTTAAATGATCTTACATTTTTAAAATAATATTTTCTGTTTTGAGGTCAACAATACAGGTGAAAAACGACTATTTTATTTTTATTAGTTTACAAAGGCAAAATTAATGACATTTTATTTTGTTACATGTATAATTTGTTGAATTCATTATACATTTAACCAACGTG
>CM074975.1:3488579-3500574 GCA_037576825.1 Pangasius krempfi | reverse complement strand
GGGGAGCAGATGTGGATCCCCTCCATGTCACCTGATATGACCGACCTTCCAGGTAGGAAGCAAACCATTGCCATGCTACACCATGAATATCCTAGGCTCATGAGGGTGGACAAGAGAGTCTTGTGGTTCACTGTGTCAAGCAGTGCTGAAAGGTCAAAGAGGATGAGGACTGAAGACTGTTTGGCTGATCTAGCAGCATGTAGCTTTTCAGTGATGGCCAAAAGGGCAGTCTCTGGGGAGTGTGCCGGTTTGAAGCCAGACTGATTGGGATCTTAGAGGTTGTTCTGTGAAAAAACTTCATTCTTACCTTCTAGCATAGACAAACAGCATCACCACCATGTCTTTTAACAGATCCATCAGTTCCTTCAACAGCTCGATCTGACTCAAATCCTAGATGTAGCACAATATTGTCACCTCTCACAGTATTTTTAGCTTACTTTTATTAAAGGTATTTTATATGTCAGATCACTAGAGACTGACATTTGCTGTTGCATACACCCTGTAAATAGCACAGTCTGTTTCCTCGATCATCTCAGTTATTTTTAGTTTTATTAAATTCTGGAGGAAGGTCAAACAACTGGTACAGCATATGGCAAAATATTTTCACAATTATTCAGATTTATTCAAATTTCTTACAGCATGAACTCACTGGCACTTGACATACTGTAGCAACTTTTGCATCCATCAAATTTTAAAGGTTTTAAACAAATTTCATAGGAATGTTTGTTTTATCCTTGACATTTGTAGTAGTGTTTCTTTATGCATACCTGAGAAAGCTTCATCTGCATGTGGGCGAAAACATGGAGAAAGCCAACCATGGCATCCCACAGCCGACTGTGGGCCAAACTCTGCTGGTTGCCAGTGCACGGACCCTTTAAAAAAAAAAAAAAAAAAAAGTTATGCATCATTGTAAATGTACTAGTGAATGATTTATGTAGCATTTCAGTTTCCATCTCTTAAGTTATGTTGTCCGTCTTTAACTTGGCACATTCATATTTTCTAATAATTAAAATGTTAAAATATTAACAATGCACACAGTGATGCGGCTTACGGAGAGGAGTCACAAAGAAATAAAAATTGGACAAAGATCTAAAATTTCTTGTAGCATTCTAGTTTTTTTCCTGACTACTAAACCAAGGACTATTTTTAAATGATCTTGTACTGGTACTGTTTAAACTCTTAGGCACCCTAATGTTAAACATATATTTTGCCTTAGATGCTTATTTTAGGTCTTTAGGTGTCAGTACAGAAGAACAATTTTTAAGGTCTCCAAACATTCTTTTAATTAAACATTATAGAGAAACGTTTGCATATTGTTACAGAAAGTAATGTATTAAGCAATGAACTACTTTTCAGATAAAAACAATGGATGCTAGTTCTACCTCATCAAACAGAAGCAACTGTGCCTAAAACGTTTAAAACATTACCCTTCCTTCCCTAATAAAGCCATAAAAGCCCTATTTCCGTGATTGAGGATTCTGCTAAAATCAGATGCGTGTCCACAGATGGAGTATGAATTAGAGATGGAGGGGATAAGCCATTGACTAAAAAATATATTCTGGTGCAGTCATTTTAAGTTAAATAAAATATAAAGCTCTAAAAAACCAGATTTATTACATTTGTGTATAATGGTTTCTATTGTGTACAGAAAGTTCCTCACCTGGATGTTTTCTGTGAGGGTGTTGAAGACCTGTTTGGCCACCCTGATGGCTTTAGAGAAAAGTTACGCTGGCCGTGTTCATCAATCACATCTTTCCCAGAGTAATACCAGTAAAAGTCACTGATGCACTCCTAAACACAACACACAATTACGGATCTGCTACTGTATATTTACTACTGTATACTCACTTCTGTACATTCACAATTGTTTATTCATGGCTGTATTTTCACTACTGTATATTCACTAGAGTATATTCACTACTAGATATTCAGTACAGTATTCACTACTGTACATTTACTACTGTGTATTGCTGTAACAATTTACAGTATACTTTACCTGCAGTCGGAGCAGGTAGTCCACAGTGGAGATGACAATATTTACTGTGGTATTGTTTCCTGTCCGAGTCCTCAGACAGTTCTGACAATCTGTCACAAGGGAAGTCAGTTTTGATGTTTTGAAGAGCATAGGACATCACTATAAAATATTTTCTCTGTTGGACAATAAATTGTGTAATGTTGCATTTCTACAGAAAAACAGAAATGAAAAAGCAAAGAAATGCAAGCAATATCTACACTACCATCCTTGATCACTACAGGCTCTTAGATTGTATGACATCATATCACATGTCATATGTTTAATACTCAACTCCTTTCCAAAGAGACTTTCAGCCCTCGCTGCTTAAGAGAAGAGTGAAGTGAAGCCTATGAGGTGGCAATTTTCACACTTTTACATAAATTGTTCTGGCAAATATGTTAAAATATTGAAGACGCAGTAAAGGTGTAGCCAAAGAAAATTTACAAAATGTGACACTAATAAAGTAAGGATAAAAAATTAATAGGTGAGTTTAAATAGGGAGAGCTAATGCCTGTGATATCTGTAATCTATTCATAAAGGTAATAAACTCATGTGGCAGAGGACCAAAGCCCCAATATTCATCAGGACCAGAGCAGGATACGAACCCAGGATCTCTGGGTGCAGGGCTAATGTGCTACTGATGGAGCTAACCACAGATGACAGGACCCAGAAGCAGAGGCTGGTATAGGAGTAGGTGAAAGGTTTAATTGGGGAAGAGCAAAAAATGGCAAGGAGTGACAGCAGGGTGACTGGTAGCAAAAGGCAAAATTCCAAAAGGGAAAAAAGGGGAAAAAAAAAAAAAAAAAAAACAGGCAAGCAAAAACCTCAAACAATGCAAAGCTCATAAGACATCAAAAGATAAAACACAAATGCTGGGGCAAAAAATCCCATAAAGGAAACAAAATACAAAAACAGGGCAAAGATCCAAGGCAGGGTTATATCAGTAACAGTCCATAAAAAGAACTAGCCAGGTACTCAAAATGACAAAAAATAGAAGAGCAGGGCAGAGACTTACACAAGGCCAAAACTGAGCAAACTGTAATAAACAGGGCCACTTAAATACACAGACAAATGAGACACAGGTGAAACATTAACTGGAGCTCTAATAGAAAGTCCTCAGGGTCGCCATCAGGTGGCCAAAAGGCAGAATACAGTCAGAAACCTGACAGAACCCCCCTAATTTATGAACATCTGACATTCCCAGCTGGACGATCAGGGTGTTGTGTGTGAAAGTCCCTAATGAGGTCCTTGTCCAGGATATCTCTGGCAGGAACCCAGGAGTGCTCCTCTGGACCGTACCCCTCCCAGTCAACGAGGTACTGTAGGGCTTCGCCGCAGGCTTTGCGGGAGTCTAGGAGGCGACAAACAGTGAATGCAGGCTGACTCTCGATGATACGGGGTGGCGGTGGTGGTTTAGGGGCAGGGGCTAGAAGGCAGGAGACAAGTGGGTTGGACACAAAATGTTGGGTTGATCTTCATAGAGGCCAGCAAATGAAGCCGATAGGTCACCGGATTAATCCTTCGAACTACTTCGAACTCTGAGGGAGTTTTTCCCTTGCCACCGTCGCCACCAGCTTGCTCATTAGGGATAAATTCACAGTGATAAATTCAAATATTTATAATATATTTTGTTAATCCATTTATTTCTGGAAAGCTGCTTTGTGACAATGTCCATTGTTAAAAGCGCTATAGAAATAAATAAAACTAAACTAAAACTAAACTTTGAAGGGGCCCACAAAGCGAGGGGCCAGCTTGCGCGATTCCACCTTAAGGGGCAAGTCCTTGGCAGAAAGCCACACACTCTGTCCTGGACGAAGGGTAGGTGCCAGTCTGTGCCTACGGTTAGCCCGAGTTTGCTGGCGCCGAGATGCCTGTTTAAGGTTGTGCCGAGCTCTTTTCCAAATCCAACGAACCCTCTGGATGAACTGCTGGGCAGATGGAACCCCTACATTGGTTTCTTGTTCAGGGAACAGTGGTGGTTGGTAACCAAACTGGCACTCAAAAGGGAACAGGCCTGTGGATGCAGAGTGTTTTGGGCGTACTCCGCCCAGGGCAGATGAGAAGACCAGGAGGTGGGATTGGATGCCACCAAACACCGGAGCATCGTCTCCAAAGCCTGGTTGATCCGTTCTGTCTGACCATTAGATTGAGGATGGAACCCAGAGGACAGGCTGGCGGTGGCCCCAATCAACTTGCAGAATGCTTGCCAGAAGCGTGATGTGAACTGAGGCCCTCGGTCAGAAACAATATCCTGTGGTAGACCATAGACTCGAAAAACATGGTGCATATTAGTTCAGCAGTTTCTCTAGCAGTGGGGAGTTTGGTCGATGGCAGAAAGCGACAAGCCTTAGAGAACCGATCAACAATAAGGATAACTATTACCTTGGGATGAAGGCAGTCCGGTAATGAAGTCAAGGGAAATGTGGGACCAGGGCCATCGGGGAATGGGCAGAGGATGCAGCAACCCTTGAGGACGGAAGTGTGAATCCTTGCTTTGGGAACAGGTCTGGCAAGCAGAGACAAATGCCCTGATATCCTCCCTGATGGTGGGCCACCAGAAGTGTCTCTGCAGGAATTCCAGGGTCCGCTTCACTCCCGCATGGCAGGTGAGATGGGAGGAATGACCCCACTGTAGGACCTGAGAACGGACAGAATTGGGAACAAAGACAACCAGCAGGGACCCCGACAGGACTGGACTTACCTCGCAGGGCCTGTTTAATGACAGTTTCTATTCCCCACCGAACCAGGCACAGAGCTGAAGTTGCAAATGAACTTCCTGTAAAAATTAGCAAAACCCAAGAAACGCTGTACCTCTTTGATGGACCTGGGTTGTGGCCAATCCTGAACTGCTGTAGTCTTCTTAGGCTCCATCTGGATACTCCCCTGTTTAATGACAAACCCAAGGAAATCAACTACAGAGGAGTGAAAGTGGAATTTTTCTGGTTTGACATAAATGTGATTGCATAAGAGCTGTTCGAGAACCTGGCAGACATGGGACACATGCTCATGCAGAGATTGGGAGAAGATTAGAATGTCATCCAAGTATACAAAAAAAAAATTGTTTAAAAAAAATCCTAGAGAACATCGTTAATAAGAGCTTGGAAGACTGCTGGAGCATTAGTGAGACCAAATGGCATAACCAAGTACTCATAATGGCCAGTGGGGGTGTTAAAAGCAGTCTTCCACTCATCACCCTCCCTGATGCGGACTAGGTGGTAGGCATTGAGAAGGTCCAGTTTAGTGAAGATGGTGGCTCCTGGCAACAGATCAAAGGCAGTAGCCATAAGAGGAAGAGGGTATCGGTTTCTCACTGTGATTTTATTCAACCCCCGATAATCAATACAGGGGCGAAGACCCCCATCCTTTTTGCTCACAAAAAAGAAACCAGCCCCAGCAGGAGATGTAGAGGGGCAAATGAGTCCTGAGGCCAGTGCGTCTCTGATATTAGTCCATGGCAACACGCTCAGGTGCGGACAGAGAAAAAAAATACACCCCCTAGGGGGGGGGCATGTGCCTGGGAGCAGGTCAATGCCACAGTCATAAGGGCGATGAGGTGGTAGGGAGGTGGCTTTTCCTTTACTGAAAACCTCCTTAAAGTCCATGTATGGGGAAGGGACTTGAGATAAATCTAGGGACTCGGGAGACTCGGGAGGTTTGGGAGCAGGTGAGATACTAGGAAAGTGGCAGGTAACAGAACATGTGGAACCCCACTCAATCACAGTACAGGTAGACCAGTTAATGTGAGGATTATGATAAGTAAGCCAGGGGTAACCAAGGACTGCTGGAAACTCAGGGCAGTGGATGAGGTAGAATTGAATCTTCTCCTTGTTGCTGGGCAGACATAAGCAGCAGAGTCATGATCTGGCACACGCTGCCTTTACCCAGAGGCCGACCATCGAGGGCAGTAACAGACATGGGAGAAGGCAGAGGAGAACAAGGAACTTGAAGTGAGTGGGCTAATGAAATGTCCATAAAGTTGCCAGCAGCTCCAGAATCCATGAGAGCCTTAAGATGGTGTACTTCAGCTTTACCCCAGGAGATAGAGTTAGGCAAAAGAAAGCCTGGACTGGAGCAAGCAGGAGGGGAGGTAGTTCCCGTCACAGCCCTCCCTGTGCTGGACGGGGTCGGGCTTTTCCCGACAGCTCTGGACAGCTACAGAAAATGGCCTTGCTTTCCACAGTACAAGCAGCATCTCTCCCTCATATGACATTCATGCTCTGCGTGAGAAAGGCGGGTGCTCCCCAATTGCATGGGCTCAGGCGTTTCTCGAAATAGGTGAGTGTCCCCTTGTGGGTTAAAGTGGGGAGGGGGTCGAAAATCAGGCACAGAGGTGCGTGGGAGGGTGCGGGCGAGAGCCCTTTCCCACAGTCGGTTGTCCAGGCGGAGGGACATCTCAATGAGATCCTCCAGATCCTTGGCCCCTTCTCTAGTCGCAAGCTCATCTTGATCTGAAAGACCGTGTTCGAATGCCACCATCAGAGCCTTCTGGTTCCACTTGCTCTCAGCAGCCAGGGTCCTGAATTGAACCGCATAGGCCGCCACACTTCCAGTCCCCTGGCGGATGCTAAACAGTAATTGTTTAGCGGCTTCACGGCCACTGGAGGGGTGGTCAAAAACTCTCCAAAACTCTTCAAAAGCCTTGTAACTACAGCAGAATGGGGGCTGCTCTGACCATACAGCAGTGGCCCAAGCCCATGCTTTGCCAGTGAGAAGAGTGATAATGTATGCTACACGGGAGCGATCAGTGGGGAAGGAGGAGGGCTGAAGCGTGAAGGTAAGTGAACACTGAGTCAAAAATCCTCGACAGTCACTAGAATTCCCATCGTATCGCTGAGGGGCTGGGAGACGAGGTTCTGCAGTCACTGAGACCGGGTCTGAAACTTGATGAAAGGTGGCCGAGACTGGTGGGGTCAGAAAGGCAGAGGGAGGGGCCTTAAGAGCTTGGACTTGTGAAGAGAGTTGTTGCAAAGTAGTGAGAATATCACCCAAAGTCTGATCATGTCTGACAAGCAAGGCTTCTTGACGTGTTAATTTGCCCTCATAGCGACGTACTGTAACGTCATGACTGGCTACTGCAGCTACAGCATTACGCAGCATCTCTCCTCGGCTGGGTCCACGCTTATGGCTCAGTCTTTCTGTCAGGAACAGAGCAGGATACAAACCCAGGATCTCTGGGTGGAGGGCTAATGCTCTACTGATGGTGCTAACCACAGATGAGAGGACCCAAAAGCAGAGGCTGGTATAGGAGTAGGTGAAAGGTTTAATTGGGGAAGAGCAAAAAATGGCAAGGAGTGACAGCAGGGTGACTGGTAGCAAAAGGCAAAATTCCTAAAGGGAAAAAGGAAAGGGAAAAAAAAAAAGGCAAGCAAAAACCTCAAACAATGCAAAGCTCATAAGACATCAAAAGATAAAACACAAATGCTGGGGCAAAAAATCCCATGAAGGAAACAAAAACAGGGCAAAGATCCAAGGCAGGGTTATATCAGTAACAGTCCATAAAAAGAACTAGCCAGGTAGTCAAAATAACAAAAAAATAGAAGAGCAGGGCAGAGACTTACACAAGGCCAAAACCAAGGCAAAGACTGAGCAAAGACTCTAACAAAGAGGGCCACTTAAATACACAAACAAATGAGACAAGTGAAACATATTAACTGGAGCTCTAATAGAAAGTCCTCAGGGTCGCCATCAGGTGGCCAAAAGGCAGAATACAGTCAGAAACCTGACAGTATTATATGTCATTATAATTCTTTATCTTAAAATCATATTACTTTTTTCTGGCTTTTCCCAAGGGCTTTGTCAACGATTAGACATAAGCAACTAAATTCATTCTTTATAACTAGTGACAAAAGACCAAGAGGAGAAAAAAAAAACAAGGGACAATAATAGAGGACAGTGTGATTTTGAGTTATTGGTTTGTTACTATGGCCTGGAGATTCTGGTGATTTATTGTGCAATTGCACGAATAAACACCTGCATTATGTCCTTCACAAAGCAACTAGAGGAAGCGGAAGAGATCACAAGTCAGCGGCTCATCTGCCATAACCTTGTCACCTAATAGACACATACAGAGAGAAAGGTAATATAAGAAAAAACACTATAGATGTCATTAACACAATACTTGATCTTATTCTCCTGCAAACTCATATTATACATCTCTGTTTTATTTTGTAGCTGGTGTCTCAGATGTACCTACATTGCCTTCAGCTGCTGTTCCTAAACCCTCGGCTTTTAACTGCCTCTCGAAAGCGTTCAGGTCTAAAACACTGCAACATACACATCCGACGCAGAGGCATGAAACAAAATTCGGTAAGTTTGAAAGATTGTTTATCAGGGCATGTGTCTTAGGTAAGCTAGAGATTAAATAAAATGCGTGGACAACAATAATACTATATCATAGCCAGGGGTGTCAAACGCAAACACTCCCTGGGCCTCAGGGAGCTCCGTGAGCTATTGAAGGACTATAATCTGAAATGATTACTTTTTAATGTATTATTATCTACTCTGTCAATTCGCACCTAATCAGAACAGGACATTACTAGGAAAAAGAAAGGCTAACTGAAACTATTCAACTGTATAGGTGAAAAGATTTATTATACTAATTAAAGCTTTTCATAAAAAAAAAAAACAGTCTCTTAGGGGTTGCATAGACTAGACGATTAATACATTCACTAATCACTTCTAAGGGAATGTCGACTTGATGTGGTGGAAAAAAACAGTGAAGAAAATGAAAAAAAATGCAGGAAGATGGTAAAAAGAAGCAATCCAAATTTAATATTTCAGATTAAATGACAAATTCTATAGTCAACTGTACATTTTGTAAGACTCTGCTAGTAAATTATAGTGGTATTAAAGTATATTCATAATTAATATTAATTAATTTGTTATATATTTTTAAAGTATCTTTATTTTCTTTTGCTAAAAACTATTTTTATTAGGCTCAGCATCACCAAGATGAGTTTATACACATAGATCATTCATATGCTGCATTGGACTTACCTTGAAAGTGAAAAATGATCATTATCAATATCTGTGCTTTCGAGCTACCAAGTGGGGTAAAATCATGGACACCGCTATGTTTGTCTTTAGTGAGCAACAAGCTAACTGTAATGAGTGATGTATATTTTCCACCTCAAAACTATACAGTCAGTGTTATAAATTGAAGAAGTACAGTATGTTCGTTGATCTAAAGCAGATACTTATATACAGTATAACTCATTTAAAGGTGATAAGTGCTGCTGTTTATTGTTCATGCCATGAGCGACAATGTTGATTTGACGTCACTTGCTGAACTCGGAGCTGAAGAGAAGTTCCTGAGTAGGAATTTTGGGTTGAGTGGGCGTTCTTAGTCAGAGGTCAGAAATTACAAGTTATGTCCTTTAGTAGAATGCAGCAATAGAGTTAGCCCATTGTGCATTTTATTAAAAAATCCAGCATTCGTCAAAAGTGCAAAAAAAGGTTCTGGCTCTGATTGTCCTTTAGAGAAGACAGGAAAAAACATGTGTCCTTGCTATGTCATACAGTATATGAGGGTTCATCTAGCTGGACGAATTTGAGTGAACATTGAGTGTAGCACGAGCTAAAGTGTCAAATTTAAGCAGAAATTTTCTTCATTCGGAAACAGTGGCTTTGTCAGCACAAAGCTCTTGCTGCTGATCATCTATAGGACACCCTAAACCTGAATAGTTTTAAATAGCAACTCCTTATGCAGCCTATATCATTTCCAAATATCAAAAATAGATAACGGTAAGATGGAGATTTAAGAAAAACTCACAAGCAGAATGCAGACAGTCGCTATGCTGCATTTTTGCTGTGAATAATGTGGGCTTTATCAAGATTATTGTTTCTAAGTTCACAGAGTGTGAACGAAACGAGACAGCAGGCCATATTTGGCCCACAGGAATTGAGTTTGACACATGTTCTAAAGTATGACTGAAATAAAGACAATACCTGCACTTCATGAGGCTTGCCAGGCTGTGAAAGAATCCCACATCTCTTTTCTCCCTCAGATAGTCCAACATTTTCTATCAGAAACCAAAAAGAATAAAAACTCATGCAATACTATGAGAGAAAATAAAATGCTAATTAGGGATGTAACAATACACTTTGGTCACAGTTCATTTCGATTCATGATATGGAGATAAATGAAAGACTCCTTTTTTATTTCTAATTCATAAACAATGCAAAACAATTACTTTTTGTCTGTAATAAAAACTAAATAAATTAAAATTTGCTATGAACAGAGGTTTAATATTGTTAACAAAATGTACTACATGTTCACCATATCTTAAAAACAATCAAATAAATAAAATAAATAAATTCTCCCAAACATTTGATTAAATAAACAAAGTCTCTGACCTGGAAAAAATGATTGATTGAAACGTAACGAGCTTTGTAGCAGTGCCTGAGGCATAATTTTAACCTGAAATAGAGCTCCAAAGTCGGCTAAAATGCCTGAGTTCCACAGCCTCTTTCTCAGGCACTGAGATCTCAGCGGTGTGGAGACTACTGAAGAGGTCTTTTTAACTGTTATAATGGGTTATGTAAATATATAATCTATAATTCATGTCAATCATTGTGATCCGTTGCTATCAAGCTATCGGCCACTTCAAGTGCAGATGATTCCCAGTAATGGCATAGGCATCGTCCCACCCATAATTATCAGTGGTTATGATTCTTGCTACAAATATCCTGTTTTTTTTTCATAATTGTTTTGATGGTGTTCAGTTTCATTTAAATGACAACAGATTTCCTTTACGAAAAATACTGTCATTTTACAGAAGAGCATTTATTGATAAGTGATGAAATTACTTTCAAATTAAAGACTCAGTATCTGATTTGAAATGAAATATCACTGAGGCATACCTGCTGTACGTCTGTATTTCCTCCGTTCAGGATGGCGATGCCGAGTTTAAGAGTGGCCTCCAATGAGGGCCCCATAACACCTGGTATTAAAATACAAAACAAATATAAAATCTATAACTGAGCAAAAAGTTGGTTCTACTCACTACCTAGAAAGGATGAATAATTACTTATTTATTCAGTGGATGAATAAAGGAATGAACGAATCAGTGGATAATGAAAGAATGAATGAGAAATTAACGATTCACTTAATAAATGGACGCATGGAGGGACGGAAGGATGACTCAGTACATACATGAATGAAAAGATGAATGAACAAATGACCAATTCATTCTTACATTCATTTACAGAATCATTTAACTGCACAAATCCCAACACACTAGTATCCATGTGGTTATTAGTCTTGTCACAATGTTCTTTAAAGGAATATTCTTTCTATTTGTCCATGTTTAGACAAAAATTTAAAACTGGTTAAAATATTTTTAAATTATGCCATGCTGTACATTTCATTTTTTTAAAAGTAGATGTGAATTGTGGTAATTGTGTTCAGATTTTTGAGTAATTTTCCGCTCATCTGGTAGTTTAAAGCTTTATTAATATTGTGTGGGCAGATGAAATATAAAAAAAACACTTACAAATCCAACACAGTGTGTGTGCGTGTGTGTGTTTACCTCTGCTGGCACTGAACCTTTGGAGAACCATCTCTGCAGCTCCGCGATCATGTAGTCTGGCCTGTTGATACAACAGTCTCTGTTTCTCCTGAAATTAATCAATCAACAAATCAATTAATAAAATAAAAAAAACTATCAATCTGTTTATTTTTGTTCACAGAAAACTAAGAAAATGAGGAAAGATATCCTGACAGATTCCAAATTCATTCAAGGATGTTTTAAAGACTCCATACTGATTTGTCTGAGTTTGTATTCATTTCTGAAAACTGATCAATCACAAACATTCTCTGTTAGTGCGCTCAGACGTCTGAACAATTCTCTATCAATTAGTATATATGATAAGCAGATTTTTATTGCTGTAAATCATCCTCATCACTCACCTCAAAGGATTTCACCTCATCACGACCTTCCTCATCCTCAGCCTGGCAGCTCTGCATGGGGATTAGAAAAA
>CM074975.1:3449387-3466920 GCA_037576825.1 Pangasius krempfi | reverse complement strand
AACTAAAGAGGATTTATGCTGATATTGCCCAAAAACCCTATTTTGTTCAGTCGTTTCCAAACTTTTGGAGGGCAGTGAAACTAGGCTTGTACTCAACTTCTTTCAGTTGTTTCCTTTTTTGGGGTGGGGGTGTTCTCTCTTCAGTCTCCTCTTCAGGGGTGAAATGCATGTTCAATTGGGTTAAGGTCTGGTGATTGGCCTTAAACCTTCCACTTTTTTCCCCAGATGAAGTCCTTTGTTGTGTTGGCAGTGTGTATTGGGTCATTGTCTTGCTGCATTATGAAGTTCCTCCTAATTAGATTGGATGCATTTCTCTGTAAATTGGCAGACAGAATGTTTCTGTAGAGTCCAGAATTCATTCTGCTGCTGTCATCATGAGTTACCCAAACCATGGCACTACCTTCACCATGCTTGACTAATGAGCTTGTATGTTTTGGATCATGAGTAGATCCTTTCTTTCTCCACACTTTGGCCTTTCCATCACTTTGGAAGAGATTAATCTTGGTTCCAGAACTTTGTGGCCCATCTGTGTATTTCTTTGCGAACTCCATTTTGCTATTCTGTTTTTTTACAGATGGTGAGTGGTTTGCATGTGGTATGGCCTCTGCATTTCTGCTCTTGAAGTCTTCTTTGAATGGTGGATTGTGATACCTTCACCAGGGCCTGAATTTAGTTTTTTAACTGGGGGGGTATTCCTTCCTTACATGGGTCACATGGGGGGGGGTTTAAAGATTATGGGGAGGGGGGGGGGTAAATTTTGACACGTTTGTTTGTCCTGTCTTTAGTCATTCTTTTCCGATAACTTTTACCAGGGAAGAACTTATGGACATTAGGCAATGCTTTCGCCAAATTTTGCCCATTCTGACGTTTTACTGGACATTTTAGTTTGAGGAGCTGCAGTCCTCTGCAAACACTCCAAGAGACGCAAAGGAGCATAGCGAATTTAGGACCCTGCTGCCGAGTATTCACCTTTCGAATCTATGCCCCCTTGCCAGCAAAACAGTTGAACTACTTCTCCTCACCCGGACAAACAAGGACTTTTCCAGCTCTGCTGCTTTGTGCTTCACGGAAACCTGGCTGAACGAATCCATTCTGTACAGTGTGTTACATCTGCCAGGTTTCTAGCTGTTCAGAGCGGATCGCTCTGCGGAGTCATCGGGGAAAACGAGAGGTGGTGGATTATGTTTTTACATCAACAAAGGTTGGTGCACAGTTAAAGCAACATTTGAAGAAGATGTGCTGCCCTAATTAAGAAGTGCTCTTTATCAACTGCAAGCCTTTTTATTCACTGCTAAAGTTTTCTTCGTTTATTCTGGTGAGTGTTTGCATCCCTCCTCATGCCTGCACTAGCATGGTGCTGCAAAAGCTGGCTGATCAAATTATGGACATGGACCAACAACACTCACTCATTATTATTCTTGGGGATTCTAACAGAGCAAACCTCACATGTGACCTGCCTAAATACAGACAGAACATTACATGCCACATCAGTGAAAGAAAAATATTGGACCACTGCTTTGGAGCACTCTGATCACAGTCTGGTTCATAGTCTCCTGACCTACAGGCAGAAACTTAAACTGCCAAGCCCACAAAAGACTGCACTGATTGGAGTGTTTTCCAAGCTGCAGCCACTGATCTGGATGAGCTCGCTGATACTGTGACATCCTACATCAGTTTCTGCAAGGACATGTGTGTTCCAACCAGGACTTATTTGAGTTATACTTATACTTCCAATACTTTTGCAGGGAACTATATATAGAAGGCATTCCAATTCATCCCAAAGGTATTCAGTGGGGTTTAGGCCAGGGCTGTATTCAGGCCCCTTGAGTTCTTCCACACCAACCTAAGCACATCTCTATTTGAGACCAGTTAGGAACCGGAGTGATGTAAAAATATCAGAGGCAGAATTCACAGACCATGCTGACACTACTGCCTACTGTTTCTACCTCCCAGGGATCCAACCAAATACAAATACATTCTGATTGAACAGTTACTGTGTTCTTAATAGACACAAATAAGAGGCACACATCTATTTTATTTATTTATTTATTATTTTTGAAAACTTGCACACTCTCAAGCTTGTCTCTAGTATCTTGACTTTATTCATTTCTTTTTATTACCCTTTATCACTGTACAGTATATTGTTTATTACTTAATCTCTTATGTTTTATTACTCATGTCAACTATTGTTTCTGCAATATTTCTAAACAAACTGCCCCTAAATTCACAAATGATGTATGCTTTTATTTATAGAGTCATCACTCCATAAAGCTCAGACAGAGCTCATGCTGTGCAAAGGGGAGCATGTCTCTGTTGGGGTATCCAAAAATCAGTAAATTAATTACTGTTAACCTCTATATTCTTTGTGTATTTTTGTCATTAGTAAATGTTATTAAAATAAAATCTTTCTGGAATAATTTTGGCTGACTGCAGAACTGTATTCCATAGTATTCCATTGCTTCATAGTAGATTTTGATAGCGAGGCTTTTCACATTGCCGCCAAAGACAGGGCAACATAAACAAAATCTGTAATGATCATATTACTAGTATTTACCAGTGTTTGAGAATCGGCCAACCAAAATGATTATTCCCTCACTTGGTGCTTCAGCATCTGTGTCTGGTTTTTAGAGATGTCCCAGCAATGCCATTGTAGTTTAAATTTTCATTTTTTAAACCGTGCCAATTGATTGCTGTTGTGTCGGGAGGGATTACATAAGAAGTAGGTATCACTGTATTTGAGCCTGAGCAACTGTGCTTCAAGTTCAAATTCAAGTGGCTTTATTGTCATTTCAGCCAAATACAGCTGGTATAGTACACATTGAAATGAAACAATTCTCCTCCATGGTGCTAAATAAACAACACAGAGCTATATGAGACTACACAGAACTAGATAAGATTACAAAGACATACACAGGGCTACATAAAGTGCACATGTGCAAACGTGCAACAGCGCAAGACAGTACAACAATTAGTAAACAGGACAATAGACACAGTAAAAGACAGTGCAGCACTGACCAGTACACAGCTTTTGTGTGGAATAAGGTGCAAAGAGAGATTACAATATAATAGTAAATGGAAACATAACATAACTAATTAGCAACAAAAATACAGTATGTAAAAAAAAAATAAATAAATAATGGGCAATACAGTATTTTGTTTAGGGTGTTTTAGTGGCAGTCCAAGAAAGAAATTGCAAAAAGGCGTCTGATGGCTTGGGGGAAGTCAGGCGTGGGGCCATCCACAATGCTGGTGGCTTTGCAGTGTGTTGTGTAAATATATGTGATAGAGGGAAAAGAGACCCCGATGATCTTCTCAGCTGTCCTCATTATCCTTTGCAGGGTCTCGCAATCTGAATCGGTGAAATTTCCAAACCAGGCAGTGATGCAGCTGCTCAGTATGCTCTCGATAGTCCATCTGTAGAATGTGGTGAGGAGGGGGGATGGGAGATGGGCTTTTCTCAGCCTTTGCAGAAAGTAGAGATGCTGCTGGGCTTTATTGCCTATGGAGCTGATGTTGAAGGACCAGGTGAACACCAAGAAATTTGGTGCTTGTAATGATCTCCACAGAGGAGCCATTGATGTTCAGTGGATAGTGCCATCACTTTTGTTTTGCCCACATTCAAGGACAAATTTTTGGCTCAGCACCAGTTCGTTAGCCTCTGCACATCCTCGCTGTATCGCGGCTCATTATTCTTGCTGATGATACCCACCTTAGTCATGTCATCGACGAACTTGATGTGATTTGAGCTGTGCATTGCCGCACAGCCACGAGTTAGCAGAGTGAACAGCAGTGGACTGAGCTCACAGCCCTGGGGGCGCCAGTGCTCAGTGTGTTGGTGCTGGGGATGCTGCTTCCAACTGACTGACTGCTCAGGACTGACTGAGTTCTTCCAGTCAGGAAGTCTAGGATCCAGTTGCAGTGGGAAGTGTTCAGTCCCAGCAGGCTTAGCTTTCCAGTTGTGTTGAATGTTGAACTGAAGTCTGTGAACAGTATTCGAAGTGAAGTGTGGCCAAGTATGGTGACCCATACTCGGAATTTGTGCTTAGGGTTAAACCCTAACCCTGTAGTTGGTGATGGCCTGGATGCCCTGCCACATGCAACACATGTCACCACTGTCCTTGAAGTGGCTGTGGATTTTCTGTGCATGTGTGCACTTTGCCTCTCTGGCCCTTACTTTTCTTAGGGCCACCTTGTCACCTGCTCTGAAGGTGGAGTCTTGGATCCTAAGCAGCGCATGCACTTTCGCAGTCATCCACAGCATCCCCTTACAGAAAGAGAGATTTGTGAGTTGTTGAGGGAGATCACAAGATCCTGAAGTGGGATGCATCACCTGGGTTGAACAGCAGTTAAGTTTTACTGGGATAAGTTTTAGCTGATGAGCTGCCATCCATGTTGAGATGTTTACAGGACATGCTGAGATACAAGCAGAAACATGAGTGTCTGAGGGAGAAACAAGAGAGGATAAGTTGAGTTTCATCTGCATAGCAGTTGTATGAAAACCCATGTGAGGATATGACCTCACCAAGAGACCAGGTATAGAGGGAGAAAAGAAGAGGACCAAGCACTGAGCCTTGTGGGACACCAGTGGAGATTCTGCATGGAGATCTGGATCACCTTATATGACCGACCCTCTAAGTAAGAAACAAACCATTGCCATGCTGTGCCATTAATTCCAAGACTCTTGATGATGGACAAGAGTCTTTTGGTTGAATGCATTAAATGCTGCTAAAAGGTCAAGGAGGACGAGGACTGATGACAATGGCATGGAGTTTCTCAGTGACAGCCACAAGGGCAGTTTGTGTTGACTGTGCCAATTTGAAGCCAGACTGGTTAGGATCTTGGTGGTTGTTTTGGGACAGTTGATTGTAGACGGTGTGTTCCAGGGTTTTAGCATAGTGTAAGGGATTGGACTCAATGGGCAGGTGGTGGTATTGGAGGACAAGATGACTTGCAGGATCTCTTCTGTTGATAAGTGAGAAAAATATGTCAGCAAAAGAGGAGGGGAATCCTGAACATATAGTGTAGGAGTCAGGGTAGAGTGAAGGTCTGGGAGATTTTTTTTCAATCTTCCCATCAAAAAAGTGGTATCAGCAGTCAGGGATGGTGGTGAAGGAGCCGGCGGTGGGTTAAGAAGTGATGAAAAGATGTGGATTTGCGAGGATCTTGTGCAGATGTTTCCAGCTTTTCCTTGTAGATAAAGCAGATTTCACATCAGATAAGGATTTGGACAGCAGACTGTGGTAAGAGTAATTTCCTAGTCTGCTGTTCTTATTTCTCTCTGATTGCTGTGCAAAACATCTGATAGCCAAGGAACAGAGCAAGAAATCTTCCAGGGTTTGGAAAATAGAGGGTCATGGAGGTCCATGGATGAGGAAAGTGACGAGAGGAAAGTGTTAGTTGCTGACTCCAGCAGTAGAGAGGAAAAGGACGATAAGGGATGGTAAAGGATGTTAGGGTGCAGGAAGCTACAGAGGCTGAAGACATAAAGTGGAGGTTTTGGCAAGCGGGAGAGAGGTATTGACAGCTGATGTTAGGCCGGACCGGGAAGGTGATGGAGAAGGATACCAAGTGATGATCAGAGATGTGGAGTGGGGTAAAATTGATGTCTTTAACTGGAAAGGGGTGATTGGTGACCAGGTCCAGGATATATCCTTCCTTGTGTGTGGGAGGGCAGCTGTTGAATATCAAGGAGAAGGAATGCAGAAGGGAGAGAAGGCAAGAGGACTGGAGCTTGTCGGAGGGGAGGTTGACGTCTCCGAGGAGAGTGAGTGGGTGCTGTCAGTAGGGAAAAGACTGAGGAGCATCTCCATTTTTTCAAGAAAGTCTCCCAGAAGGGCAGTAGATGACGACGAGAAGGTTGATCAGAGAGGTAACTGTAATTGCATGGAATTTGAAGGATGAGTTGTTCAGATGAGACAGGGAAAGAGGCGTGAAGGCAATAACAAACCTGTACCAGTCTCTCGTCAAATGTGAGAAAGCATAAACAGAGGACAGAGCAGCTGGTGTAAATGAGTTATATGGAGTGATCCAGGTCTCAGTTAGCGCTAGAAAGAGGAGAGTGTAATGGGAAGCTAAAGCCGAAATAGAGTCTGCTTTCTGTATGGCAAACTGGAAGTTCCAAAGCCCACCTACCACCACTGTTTGAGGCTGAGATAACAGTGGAGGGTACTGATGAGGCTACTGGTAGTTCTGCCTCTAGTTTGTGGAAGAGAGCATCTGGGTCTGTGAGATGTGAGGATGGAGATAGGTTTGAGGCACATGACAGCAGCCTAGTCAGAAGTGAGGTCAGTGAGTTTAAGTAGGGCTGAGAGGGAACTGGTAATACTATCTAACTGAACAAGAAGACGTAACAAACACTAACTAAACTTATCACTATCTAACAAAATTTTTGCTCCTAACCATTATAGAATTTTGCTTCTAACTGCTACAGAATACACCTGCAATATATCTTAGTAAGCCTTGCCCAAAATTCACAATATAAAGAGATTGAAACTGCTCTTAATTAGACACCTGAGAGAACTAATTAGCATGGACCAACAGACATGTCCAAACAACACTACAGAATCAACAATACTAGAGACATAAGGCTAGATCCAACAGACTCAAGCAGATAGTACACGCTTACCAGTAAAGAATAAAAGATAGATTGACTTAAAGCACCTGCTTCTGACTTCTGCCATTATAGACAGGCAAAAGAGACAAATTGGTTCTTTTTCTCATACCAGTGATCTGAATAGGGGAAAAAGGAAATATTTTTCTTTTGTTTCAAACTGGAAATATGGATGGTGAAAAGGGACAAATTCGCCCAGGGTTAAATGTCACATTATGCATGTACTATATAAGTAGTGTAGAGTTATGAAGAGTTTGTGTGTATCCTTCAGCCAATGCTGAAGACTTGTGTCTCACAGTTTCTGCAGGAACTGCACTTTCTAATTAATCTTGTAGATCATTTTCCTCTAAACTCCTTCATCAACTCCTTTCAAACCATTTTTCTTCTTTTCATCCTTTTCTCATGCAGTGGAAGGAGGCCAAGCCAGAGGAACTGATGGACTCCAAGCTGCGATGTGTCTTTGAAATGCCAAATGAGAATGAGAAAACGGTAATTGTGCTGTACTTTCATTCAAAAACCAAAAATGTATGATCCCTCTGATCGAGGTACTATGGAATTTTCTGTCAATTTTTCAATTTATGAAGAACACCTGTATAACTGCACATTCATTCAATTGTCTAATCAGTCAATTATGTGGCAGCAGCACAATGCAAAAATATCATGCAGATACAGGTCAAGAGCTTCTGGTAATGTTTATATCAAACCTCAGAATGGGCGGGAAAAAAATGTGTCTGTGACTAACCACAGCATGGATGTACAGTATCTAGACAGAATGGTGCGAAAAACATCCCGTGAGCAGACGGTCTGCCGGCTGAAACACCTTGTTGAAGAGAGGAGAATGACCAGACTGGTTTGAGCTGACAGGAAGTCTATAGTAACTCAAATAAGCACTCTTTACAACCATGGTGAGCAGAAAAATATCTCAGAATGCACAATACGTCATACCTTGAGGTAGATGGACTACAGATGACCACATAAGTTTCCGCTCCTGTCAGCCAAGAACAAGGCTATCAGTTGAGCCTGTTCTGATAGCCTCAGATTTCTGTTCTTGGCTCTAGGAGTGGAACCCAGTGTGGTCTTCTGCTGTTGTAGCCCATCCATCTAAAAGTTAAATGTTTTGTGTATGCTGAGGTGCCTATCTGCTCACCACAGTTGTAAAGAGTGATGATGTGAGTTTTGACCATATGACCATTTTCCTCTGACCTCTCTTAACAAGGCGTTTCCAACCACAGAACTGTCGTTCACTCAGTGTTTTTTTTTTGTTGTTTTTTTTTGTTTTTGTTTTTTTTTTTTGTTTTTTTCCCCGCACCGTTTTGTGTAAACTCCAGAGACTGCTGTGTGTGAAATTCTCGGGAGATCAGCATATTCTGAAACACTCAAACCAGCCCATCTGGTACTAACATCCATGCTATGGTTAGAGTCACTGAGATCACACTTCTCCTTCATTCGGACATTGATGTGAACATTACCTGAGGCTGCTGGCCCATATCTGCATGATTTGCATTGTGCTGCTGCGACATGCTTGGCTGATTAGATAACTGCATGAATGTAGAGTTGTACAGGTGTTACTAATAAAGTGGACCATGAGTGTGTATTTTGCGTTTCTACAAAGTGTGCATGTATGTTGCCTTTCTGTGTGTCATTTGGATGATTTAAATTCATGAGTACACTTTGTGTGTATGTGTGCAAACTGTTAATAGCATGACCTGGACGCCAGTAAGATGATTTCCTCTAGTTTTTTAAAATCGGATTCATCCACGTTGTCCATGAAGTTGGGGTCCAGTCTGGATGATGGAGAGGTGAAGAGGATTATGGAAGAATGCAGAAGACTTCAGGTGGAGGTGCAGCGACTAAGAGAAGAAAACAAACAGATTAGGGTAATGTTTGTGTTTCACAGACTAGCTAGTATCTTGAAGAATAGAAACATGCATGACAAGATGAAGGATCAAGTATTAAATACTATAGAACACTGCATAATTGTGCCTATTTCTTATACTTCCTCCACAGCAGGAAGATGATTGTCTGCGGATGAGGAAGAACACAGTGATGGCAGCTCAGCATTCCACACCTTCATCTGTCACAGTGAAGGAGGAGGGCTTGAGCATCAGGGTCATCGCTGTAATTGTGTTGTTCTTTGTCATCGGTGTCACTGTAGGGAAGTTACTCCTGTAAAGCTAAGGAAGAGATTAGCGACAGCATGCATTATGAATGAAACAAACTTAACAAAAAAAAAAGTATTGGATGCTGAATATCCAGTTGCAATGCCATATCATTTGGGTAGTGCTGGATCCATTGAATTATGTAAAATGAAAAGAAAAAAAATATTCCACCTTATGTGCGAAGAAACGTTTAGGGGAATACATTAACCAAGCACTGTCCCTGTAGTGACAAAATGACATCATTCAGGCCATTCACTAAACTATTTTAGAAACAGTAGTGCTAATAAATTCATACCAAGCTGTTATCTGATATACTGTCATACGAACTGCAGAGTTAAATTGAGGTCAGTTAAAAGTTATGCCTGTTTTGTTTAGACAGTGCAGAAATTGCAAGCTTATTACATTTACTTACATTTACACTAAAAGTTCTGTGAAGTGTTGCATCTGCATCTGTCACATAGACTGTACAAATCTCATTCATATATATATATATATATATATATATATGTGTAAAATGAGCCATGATCTGTCCATAAATTCGAACCTTGTGTATGAAGTTCTTGATTTATATCGGAGAGGAGTAAGGCACAGGGCTGATGTCAGAAAAATGCTTCCAATATTGATATTGAGCTTTGGGCAGATCAACTTCCCTGTAGTGTTTGTTTTAATATTTCTTTATCTTTTTTCTTTTGACAGTTGACAGTGTCTCTGATAGTTGATGTTTCCAACTAGGGCATAATTTTTTTTAATTTTTTTTTTTTTGGCCACAATGAGCTGTTTCTGCTGTAGGTCTACCCCATAAATGGATTATTTATGTTTTTATTTGTGTATATATTATAATGTGTATCTACTACAGCTACCTTGTCTAAGCGATGACAAAGCTGTAGTTTCTGATTTATTAAAAGTGGTGTGGTTGGCTGCCATTTCCCTTGGAGATGCTCATCAGAAATAAACTTGTCCTTCCAACAGTATGTGCAATACTTAGAAAACTGAAAAAACAAAAAAAAACAACAACAAAAAAAAAACTTTAGGTTTATGCTATAGCTTTGACAACCACTACCCTATCCAGTGGCCTCTCCTGTATACAGTACTGCTCATGTACAGTCAGTTCCATAAATATTTGGACGTTGAGAAAGTTGTAATTTTAGCTATCTACCATAGTATATTGGAGATAAAATTAAATAATTAGTATGAGTTCAAAATGCAAACTTTCAGCTTTAATTTTCAGGTTAAAAAAAAAAAAAAAAAATCAGTTTTAAGGGTATTTACATCCAGAAAGCTGAAAGGAACCCACAGACATCACCAGATACTGTGTTTCAGCCAGGCCTTTACTGAAGCTGTCTTCAGTTCCTACTTGTTCTTGGGGAATTTTTCCTTCAGTTTTGTCTTTAGCAAGTGAAATGCAGTTCAGTTCAGGTGACTGACTTGGCCATTGCAGACCATTCTACTTCTTTGTCTTACAACTGTCTTGGGTTGCTTTCGAAGTACGTTTCAGGTCGTTTTCTATCTGCAGTAGGAAAGCACCGTCCAATACATTTTGAAGCATTTGGCTGAATGTGTAGTCCTATAGTGTATAGTCCTATACACTTCAGAATTCATCCTGCAGCAGTTACATCATCAATAAATACAAGAGAAACAGTTCTATTGGCAGCCATACATGCCCACGCCATAAGATGAGGTGATATGTTTCGGATCATGACCAGTTCCTTCCCTTCTCCATATACTTCTCTTCCCATCATTCTGGAACAAATTGATCTTTGTCTTCTCTGTCCAATATGATGATGTTCCAGGACTGTACAGAGCTTTTTTAGATGTTTTTGGCAAAGTCTGTTTTGGTCTTCCTGTGTTTGAGGCTTACAAATAGTCTTACATCTTGTGGAAAATCCTCTGTATTTAATCTACTGAACTCTTCTCTTGATTGTTGACTTTGACCCAGATACACCTACTCTATATGGCCAAAGGTTTGTGGACACCTGACAGAAACACTCGTATGTGCTCCCCACCTTCCAGTTTTAGTTCCCCTTTGTTGTTATAATAACCTCCAAACTTCCGGGAAGGCTTTACACTAGATTTTACAGGGTGGCTGTCGGGACTTGCCCATTTTGCCACAAGAGCATTAGTGTGATCAGGCATAGAGGCCTGGGGGATAGTTGCTGTTCCAGTTCATCCCAAAGGTGTTCTGTGGGGTTGAGGTCAGGGCTCTGTGCAAGCCACTGGAGTTCTTCCACTCCAAACTTAGCAAACCGTGTCTTCATGGACCTCACTTTGTGCACAGGGACAATGGCATGATGGAACTGGCATGATGTTTGGGCCCCTTAGATTTGGGCCCTTTCAGTGAGGGGAAAATTGTAATGCTACAGCAATCCCTACAATTGTGTGCTTCCAAATTTGTGCAACAGTTTGGGAAAGGGCAAAATATGGGTGTGATGGTCAGGCGTCCACAAAATTTAAGGCCTTATAGTGTACCTCGTGGAGGGTGTTCTTAGCCAACTGTTGTGAAGTGGTTGTTCTTCACCAGGTAAAGAATTTTTCTGTCATCTTCCACAGCTGTTTTCCGTGGTCTTTCGGGCTATTTTGGTGCTCCTGAGCTCACCAGTGCATTCTTTCTTTGTATGAATGTGCCAAATAGTTGATTTGGCCACACACAATGTTTTTGCTATCTCTCTGATAGGTTTGTTTAGATTTTTCAGTCTAATGATGGCTTGCTTCCCTGGTAGTGACAGCTGTTTGAACTTCATAAGACCAACACATTCCAAATGCAAGTGCCACACTTGAAATCAACTATAGACCTTTTATCTGCTTACTTGTAAGGGAAATAATGAAGGAATAAGACATACCTGGCCATGGACCAGCTGAGCAACTACTTGTCCCTTAAAAAGGGGACACATAAAAAGCACTGTATCCATATATTGTTCACGCTATTTGGATGTAAATATCTTCAAAGTAAAACTGAAACGCTGCTCTTGTATTGAAACTCGTATTCATTATTTAATTCTCAACTCCAGTGTGCAGCAGTAGACAGCCAAAATAACAATAACTTTGTCAATGTCCAAATATTTATGGACCTGACTTAATTTTTAAGCCACAGGGCTTTCAATTGCATGGCTCAGATCTTATGGTGTGTTTCTGTTGTATGTTATACACTGTTTATTCTGCTGCATTAGGCTTTAAAGTTGCTGTACTATTGAAAGACCTCTGATTTTACCATTTTTCATGTTTTATTTTTTTTGAGAGATCCTTTCATTTAAGCTATGAATAAAGCCTTTTATTGCACAGCACTGTTTCTGTACAAGAAATGCACTATATATAAAGGATATTTTCTCAGTATCTGTCCATGAAACAGTTTTTTCCCATTATTTCAGTGTTTGAAACATGACCGTTGACATCTAAGAACTCCTCACAGGACCATTTTGTAGCTGCTTTTCGTTGAACAGCTTTTTGAATGTTTCGGTCTTTCATCCCATATATTTATATGATCTGAAAACTTTAAGTAGTTTCCTATTTTGAGAGGTGTACATGGAGTATCAGTTGTAAATAATTAATCTGCATTTTACTCTAAGGGCTTTGTGGGCTGATTTAGCCACTCATCTGGCTCCTAAATTCTTTGTGTTCTAGTGCCACAAACCTTTACCATATCATAAGGAGACAGGTTAACTGTTTTGTATGGAAAAAAAAAAAAAAGTTAATTCTATATAATGTGAAAAATATTTAATAGTACTAGTCAATCAGTCTATTATGGTGTAAAAAGACTTCCAAACTTGTTGGGCTATGTAGCATAAATAAATTAAATAAAGCCCCAGGTGTTACTTGGTTTAATGTGTTTCCTTCTTCCAACTTCAGATACAAGAATGTATAGTATATTGCCAGGATAATTTGTCTTCATTTCACATTTTATAATTTCATACTCGGTGACAGAAGCAAGGACATACACCGATCAGCCATAACATTAAAACCACTGACAGTTGAAGTGAGTAACATTGATTATCTTGTTACAGTGGCAACCCCTGTCAAGGGGTGGGATAAATTAGGCAGCAAGTGAACAGTCAATTCTCAAAGTTGATGTGTTGGAATCAGGAAAAATGGGCAAGTGTAAGGATCTGAGTGACTTTGACAAGGGCCAAATTGTGATGGTGAGACAACTGGGTCAGAGCATCTCCAAAATGGCAGGTCTTGTGGGGTGTTCCCAGAATGCAGTGGTTAGTACCTACAAAAAGTGGTCCGAGGAAGGACAACCGGTGAACTGGCGACAGGGCCATGGGTGCCCAAGGCTCACTGATGCGTGCGGAGAGTGAAGGCTAGCCCTTCTGGTCCGATCCCACAGAAGAGCTACTGTAGCACAAATTGATGAAAAATTAATGACGATAGAAACATGCCAGAACACACAGTGCATCGCAGCTTGCCGCATATGGGGCTGCGTAGCCGCAGACCAGTCAGAGTGCCCATGCTGACCCCTGTCCACCACCGAAAGCGCCTACAAAGGGCACGTGAGCATCAGAACTGGACCATGGAGCAATGGATGAAGGTGGTCTGGTCTGATGAATCACTTTTTCTTTTACATCGTTTGGATGGCTGAGTGCATGTGTGTTGCTCTGGGCAATGTGGGAAACATTGGGTCCCTATATATAAACAAGGGGGACCTCCACAATATTAGGCAGGTGGTTTTAATGTTATGTCTGACTGGAGTATGTGATTGGAGTTAAGTGGATTGTTCAGTATTGGACCCACAGGATTTTTTACATAGTAATGATAGCAGAGGCACTGTGGAATGTTGGGCCAAATGACATATATATTTAGAATGTCAAGATTATTTCAGGTCAGAAAAACAACATACAGTATTACTGCAGGGTATTGTTTTATTTGCTTAAACATGGCTTTTTTTTTTTTTTTTAACCTCTGTACTACTGTGTAATACAATGTGCATGGGTGATCCTTTAAATTTTACTGGTCACCCCAGTGCGTGCCCCCAACCCTCTTTCATGTACCATGCGTTTAAGCTTTTCACTGCTTTTTTTTATTTATTTATTTATTTATTTATTTATTTTTTACAGTAATCTATTAACAATGCTGTTGTCTGAACTTTACTGGAAGAAGTCCAATAGGGTGAGCTTACTTCACTTCTTAGAATAATTATTATACATGGCCCTTCTAGTATGTTTTTGTGTATGGCTGGCAGTCTAGGAAAACCCATCGGTTGTTGCTGAGGCTGAATTCTGGAAAATAGCAAAAACTTGGGTTTTGACTGAAGTTGCTCCTTTCTAACATTGCCTTGACTGTCCGCCTGCAAAGATCATATCCCGTAAGGAGCCAGTTTAACAACTGTGAATGTTGTGAATTGAACATATTGTAGGATAACTACTGCTTTGCATAAGGATTCACTGCCTTGAAATGTTCCACTTCATAGCATTAAAAGCAGGAGGAGGATGGTGTGGGGGTGTGGTCTCTCCACCTCCCTTGGCTGCTTTTCTGATTAATGCCATCCTTATCAGGCTACTGATGTGGTTGTGCCATATTCATGTGAAAGACAATGGCATCCTTTCAAAGTGCTGCTCATGCAGCTTCACACAATCAGAGGGACATGCTATCTGCCCTCTTCCACACCCATGAGATCATGGACACCCACAACTGGCTAGTGTTGCTGTGTCTGACAGAGAATATGCTACTCCCACTCAGAGAGAATGGCTCGTTTTCTCCCTTGGCTCCTGACCACGGATAGTCATGGCATTGTCAGTATTTGAACATGCAACCTGCAGATAATAGGGACGATTTTCTACTGTGCCATTCTGAAGCCCAAGAATAAGGAGCCCAATTTTCTTTTTTTGATTTTCTGATTGATACTTTGAGAGAACATTGTCCCAAACTTCTTTTGATAGCTCTTTGGTCTTCATAATATTGTCTTCTTAGGTATTGTCTCTAACAAACTTTGAGGCCTTCCTGGAACAGGTGTAATAACAGTCAGGTCCATTAATATTTGGACATTGAGAGTTATTTTTATTTCAGCTGTCTACCACAGTATATTGGAGATGAAATTAAATAAGGAATATGAGCTCAAAGTGCTTTCAGCTTTAATTTGAGGTTATTTATATCCAAATCAGGTGAACAGTGTAGGAATTACAACACTTTTTATATGCGGTTACCCCTTTTTTAAGGGACCAGATTTCCTCATTGGCATAGTGTTTAGTGTTTCAAACTGAAGGAGTTGAGTGCATCTGGGAGGAAGGCATCAGTGTCAGGATCTGCGACGTGGTGGAATCTTGTAGTCTGTGATGGCCTGGATACACAGGTGCTATTCAAGTGGCTGGAGCTTTTCTTTGCATGATTGCGCTTCGCCAGCCTGATGCCACGGGACAAGTTTGTTCTCACCGTCTAGAGGGTTTACCACATGATGTAAACCACTGGTAACTCTCTAAAACAGGAAGACCAGATTGAAGTTTGCTGAAACATATTATTTAAAAAAAAAAAAAAAAGCCCATACGTCTCTGGAACAATATCCTTTGGACAGATGAGACAAAGATCAACTTGTACCAGAATGATGGGAAAAGAAGAGTATGAAGAAGGGAAGGAACTACTCATGATCCAAAGCATAAAACCTTATCTTAATGTGTGGGCATGTGACTACTGACAAAAGCAGCAAGATGAATTCTGAAGTGTATAGGCGATATAAACAATGGAGATAGTCACAAAAAAAGCTTTAGAGAAATCCAGATATGGCTTTAAGTTTAGATCCCTAATGAGCAAGCCAGAGGAGATGGTGGCAACAAAAAACCTCCTGACCAGATGACCAGAGGAAGAAAACTTGAGAGGCGCAAAAGGGAACCCATCCTCTTCTGGGTGACACTGGATAGTGCAGTATGAGTCATTCCTCTTCCACAACTGTATACTTAAAAAGTCAAGCGGTGCTAAGTGCCTTAAAAGGACGTTCAGTATGAGCGTCAGGGTCATTTTTTAAAATTTCATTTGAGTTTTAGCTTTAAGTCTATAGTATCCAAGTGAAATTATCCACGCTATAATGAATGAGACTTGAGTGCAAACTGTTTTTAGTAAGTGCAATCATTAGATTATCCAAGTGAGACCATCTGCAGCCATCTTTAAGGTATCCATGTGGTACCAACCCCAGCAATCTCACAGCAAACTTTAAGCTAGCCATGTGGGTGTTTAAGCTAGCCACCCTCCATGTTTATGACTTGCATAATTCTTATGGAAATGACTCAGATGAAACACAAAACACATTCAAAATCAGTAAGTAAAATAATTGTTTTTTGTGTCTCACTGACACACTCAATTAACACAGACAGGTGCTGTAAGATTTCTTTTATTGTCCTGCAGGTGTCAGTGTAGAGCTGGGTGTCAAATGCTTTGAACCTCTGAAACATTTTTGCTTCCAGTGTGTCATCGATTCAAAAGCTTGGTTCTGCCCATGACTAATGCAAACATGCTGATGAACACACACACAAAAGCAAAGGGCAAATCCAAAAAACGTAATAAAAAAATGCAAGAAAAGCTGGGAAGTGGGTCATGTGACATCATGTGGTGAAGTTGTACTGCTGGGAAAAGGAGTTTTTTTTTTTCTTTCAAACTTTAACAGAGCATTAAAATCTTACACGTGTGAAAATACAGTATAAGTCATTGCAGACTGACTTACAATTATTAATAATACATACTACAACAGAAAATCAAAAAGTAAAAGCAAGAGAGAAAAAATGCAATATAATAATACATTGCTGGGGTTAAACAAAAATGGTTAAACAGGTCATATAATTTCCTGACTTGATCAATTCACAGGCCTCTATATATAAGGATAGCTCCTTTTCAAAGACATTAAGCTGGAGTGCTGTTTTCAAAACAGAAGAAGTCAACAATTTATAACAAAGTTTACACTTTTGTCTTCCCAAAGTACTCCAAATTTCACCACATCCCATGCAATAGTATGTAAAATAGATCTTTAAAAAATATATATAATTATATACCTCAATCTGAGATGGATTAACCACGTTAAATTGAAAAAATAAATGGTCAGCAGTCTTTGTATCATTAATACAAATTTGGCATGTGTTTGAATCCACATTAAATCTTATTCCTAGACATCTGGACAACTTAGAAATCTTAGTTTTAGCTGGGTACATGTACATAATTTTAAAATGCTCTTCTTTACATTTAGGTGGAAGGGGAAATAAAAGATATTCGCCTTTCTGAAATCATTCACTGATTTTCTACTGAGATGTTGAAAAATGTCATCTCTTCTTACACGACCAGGATAGCTTTCTTGCACGAGACATTTTCTTACCTAAAAAAAAATGGATTTTGCTTAAACTAAGATCAAATATCTTGGGAATGACCACAGAATACATTAAAACCCTTTTATCATTCCCATCCCTTGGTCAAGAAATACTTCTAATAACTTTTATATTGTCTTTTTCACCACAGTTAAAACTGAATTGAATACAGAAATCATTATAACTCAAAATACAGCTATTCTTATCCATGATGTGCAACACCGACCAAATCTCTTTTTTGCCACCATTCTTACAAAAACAAAGATTTTCTTTGAAATAATATACAGTGAATATTCCATAAGGATAAACACCAATACCAATATTCCAGTATACCAATATAGCTTCATATATAGCTTTTTAGATAACTTAATAAAATACATCACACTGTAATAAAAAATTTTTTATACCTCCACCAGTATAAACCAGACAGAACTACAAACCAGTATGAATACTCATTTTTAATAAGAGATTGCTACCATTCAAGTTTATGTACC
>CM074975.1:3433467-3448229 GCA_037576825.1 Pangasius krempfi | reverse complement strand
TGCTTTAAATGCCCAAATCCTCACGAGGCAGAAACCGGCTGGAGCTGGTCCATCTCTGGATGCCTCAGGATCCTCGTTGGGATGGCCTCTGTCTACCTGAGCTGGCACAATCTCTATGTGCCTCGGGATGGGTAGAAGAAGGGAAAATCTGTCACACTGGAATTTATATTTTGGCTTGTAAAGACATTTGAAGTCGATATTCAATAAATAAATAGGACATAATTACTTAAATAATAGCATCATCCATTTGAAGTGCAAGAAAAATTTTGGGTGGTTTTTTTTTCACATGGAGAACAGCATCTTAATCAGAGGCATTACTTACCTCAAGGAGTGAAAGTTTTAAAATAAAATTATGAAAATTATTCATTTATTTAAAATGAGCTATCAGCATATCCATTAAACCGTCAGCACATTTTCATTATAGTTGCACACGTTTCCACTAACAACCTAACTTGGCATTGACATTATTTTATTAATAGAACAAATCAAAATATTGAAATAAATGGATGATAAAATAACTTGTATCAAGTGCACGGTTTTGAGATATAAAAAATATAATGCAATATAATAAGATATGCTGGAACAAATACTATTTTATAAACTGCCACATAATGACAGTGGAAGCCATTTGGTTCAATTAAACTAAATTTGCAGTGATTAATATGATCATTACAATTAAGACTATTCATGCCGCAATATTTTGGCAATGTACTAGACTCCTACTAGATGTTAATTAGATGTTTAGTCTGCATTTTCTATACCCCAGTTTTGTTTTGTTTTGTTTGTCTGTTTTTGTTTTTTGGTTTTTTTTACTTTTTTTTTTTAGTAATCTGAATGGTGCACCCAGAAAATAGTCTTAAGCACGTGTGTAACCCGTCTCTGAATACGAGAAACTTTCTCCCATATAAATAGTTCACAAAACTTTTGGACTTAAGTCGCCGACTCTGAATATCACCCAAAGTGATCAAATCGTAAGCATGATTTGAACTTGCTTTTAACAGGTGGTTAGAGAAGTGGCAGTTCTTACAAATTGAGTTGTGTTTAAAGACATGAATTTGAGACATCATCTTAAATAAAGAAGTTGAACTAAAGTATGATTTTTACAGGGGACTTGGTCTCTAGAGAAGTGAGTGCATATGCAGGGGGAAGAATCAACATCAAGTGCAGATATGAGGATGAATATAAAAACAAACCAAAATCTTTCTGTAAGATCGGAACACATCAATGGTGTTTTAATCGAACAACTACAAAACTGTACAGTGAATGGTCACATGATGGCAGATTCTCAGTTCATGACAACAGAAGTGCAGGATTCTTCAATGTGTTTATCAGACAGCTGGTAACGGAGGACACTGGAACATACGCGTGTGCTGTTGCTGTGTCTGATAAAATAGAGACCTACACTGTAGTGAAGCTGCATGTAACAGAAGGTGAGTAGCTATAATTATGTTTTAGAAAAAAGAGACATGTAAACGTGTAATGGTTTAAGTTTTATTAATCAAAGCTAATGTTGCACGACATGCCTTGATATAAGCCTGATTTCTAAATTAGTCTTTTCCTCCATGAGTTTAATCTGTTGTGATTATATGAAATTTTAGTGTTCCCAGAATAGCCTTTGTTATATTTCTCTTAAACCACAGAGTTGACAAATCACATGTTTAATTAATTTGCTTCTTGTAGTATGTTATCATTTCTATAGTAACTAATTCACTTAAAAATATGCTTAAAAAATGCTTAAAAATATTTATTTCTTAAATAGATGAAAATCGTTGACAAGTGTTCTGTGAGGAAATGTTTATTTAACAGTTATGGAAGGAGTCTCCAGTGTCAGTGTTTTGTAACAGTCAGAGTTAATGCTGTAAAGTTTTCTGTAGTAAAATTCTTCAGGACAGTCAGGTGACAAGCTGCATTTTTTTCTGTCTTATTAACTTCAAGACAAAGTGAGGGAACCGCAGTTTACAGCTGTTATTAGTAAGTGATGACAGGAATTAGCTTGGTTTGCAGATGTTCCACAACATTTCGTGTAACTGTACAGTAAACTGAAAAAGTATGATGTAACATCCTTTACTAAATTTGCTAATTACGGTGGTATAAGAGGAATAAAACATGTCAAGATGTGCTGTTATTGCAAAATAATCAACTTTGGGGTGGCAACACTAACTATGCTTTGCATCAGCCCGCATCACACCACCCTGTTGTTGATTATTTTTGTTCTATAAGAGTACACTTTGATGTTTTATTTACTTAATTATTGTATTGCTTGTTATTGATTATTAAAGTATGGCTTTATGTTTGGGATTTGCAGATCTGTCCTATGAGAAGTCCATCAGTAAGACAGTCCATGTAGGAGGAGATTTGAGTGTCAGCTGTAAATACCCAGTATCCCTCAGGAGTGACCCAAAGTTTCTCTGCAAGAGGCTGCAAACAGCTACTTGTTTTTATAAAGTATCTGTTAAAGAAAGTGGAAAAGATGTAAATGAGGGGAAATTCTCCCTGTATGATGACAGCACAAAACAAACCTTAAGTATGACCATGAAAAATGTAACTGAGCAGGACTCTGGTGAATACTGGTGTGGAGCTGAAGCAGCCTGGAAATCTGATCATGGATACAAGGTTTATTTCACACGGATCAACCTGACAGTTACTGGTGAGTTTGTTAATCTAGTGATTGTTTACTCAGGATTCACATTTGTCCACTATCATTAGCTTGTGTTCCAAAAGCAGTTTCATTTTTTAGTACTTTTAGTTTAATTTCAAAATGAATGACACAGCTGTTGAGAACCACTGGATTTGCCCATTCATATAATATTATATTAATAATATAATATCAAAGTGAAATGAATTCCTGTCACATTGAGTTCCTCTGCCAAAACAAGTCCGGATATTACATCATTCACAGTCTCCTGACTTCTAACACACCTCCTTCCTGTTTAAACAGCTCTTTCACGTACACTCGTAGACTTACACACTTTCTTTCAGTGTGCAACTATATGCATTATATCTCAATTTCCTTTCTGTGTAAGAGACTCTGACATTTTCCGTTTGTCTTCTGTTGCCCTGTTTGCCTAATTGCTTGCTCATTGCCTGTGTTATGACAGCAAAACAACATCCATTTTTCCATCCACCTGCCTCTCCTTCATGAGTTTCATTCTGGAAGTTATTATAAGTTTATATAATAAGATTATGACCGTACACACCCACCATGTGAATTTTCAAAAGGAACACTAGAAAGAGTCTTTAGTAAATTTGTGGTGAACATGACTGTAAATGTTGTTTCTTTGCTTTAGCTACACCCTCAAAACCAACAAAACGTTCAGTGGTATCATCATCAGCAACATGGCCGACACCAACGTTTGTTCCAACAGGTAATTCTAGTTCAATTCACACCACACCCATAGTCTAACTACAAGGCTTTGATGGGTCTGATCAGACCTCTCTATCATCAGCATGTAGACTGCTCATGTGTTTCTTTTCCAGGACTTTCTTCAGTTTCCATTGTGATCACTGTGTTAGTAAATCTTCTGATTGGGCTTCTGATCGGAAGCATATGCCTTTTTGTGATTTTCCAGATTAAACGCAAGACACAAGGTACCCCCCCCCAAACACCCCCCACACACACGCACACACACACATACCACTTGGATCACATCATTTCTAGCGCATGATTGTGACTGGTGCTGTTTATAGACATATGATTAATTGTAAATAATAATAATAATAATAATAATTATGAAATTAAGGAAGAAACGTATTCTTTCATTAAAATTGCTTGTGTTAGTGGTTATATTGTCGTCTTAAGTCACTAAATGAAGTGTATTAATTGTTGGTGTTAATAGTTTCAGGACGTACAGCATCTCTTGTCAGGCATTCTGTTCCAGGCTCAGGAAACAACCATGGTGTAAGTTACAAGTTTGTGTTTCACAGTAAAGATATTCCTAATATCAAAGCATGTGCTCAATACAAAACCTCTACTCTTATTTATTTAAAAAAAATAATGATAATTATAACTTATAAATAAATATGGCTTTTTCGGTTTTTCCTTTCTCTCCTTTTCTTTGATCCTCTTGCTGTCTGTGATGATCAGGATTTTAAAGACACCAAAGGCCTTTCTGCCTCAGAAACTGGTACTTCTACAGGTTACTCTACTGCACAACTACCCACAAGCCGCTCTGAGCCTTCTCAAACTGTTTACGCCAACCCACTGTTATCAGCAAGCCCCTGTGATTCTGCAAGTACTGCTTCCGCAGCTCAGTTACCCACAAGTCTCTCTGACTTCTCAGTCTCCGCCGTTGAGAAATCTGCAGAAGATCTTACGTACGCAACAGTGCATTTTCACACCAGTGCCACAAGCTCTGATCATTCAGATCCTAAGATTAGGTTTAAAAAGGAGGAAGAATCGTGTGAGTATGCTACAGTGAGTCATGGTAATTCATATGGCTAGGTTCGCACCGTACATACTTATATCTGCACACTCACTGCCCACTTTATTAGGAACACCTGCATACCTGATGTGAACATTACCTGAAGCGCTTGACCTGTATCTGCATGGTATTATGCATTGCACTGCTGCCATGGTATTGTATGATTGGATAATGGCATGAGTGTGCAGGTGTACAGATATTCCTAATAAAGTGTATGTTGAGTGTATTTACTGAATACACTGAATCTGTCAAATATGCTTAATTACTTAATTTTTGAAGAAGCACTTGCAGTTATTGTTTGCCATTTTGTTTGTTTTACACTTTAGCCTTGAAATACTGTTTAATACACCAGAAGGTGTAACATCAGCTCAGTATACAGCTGACAATAGTGCCAGCTGTAATTCAAATCACAGTTTATATTAATGCTCTCGTTCTAATATGTTTTTTTTTTTTGTAGCAACTTACACCAGGACTTGTATGCCATACCCTGAATAAGAAATGTGTAATTATTGATCTGGTAAAGTTGTAATGTGAGCATTTATAGCTACAGTACATGAGGATTTCTGCTTTGTGACCATGTCCATTGTTAATTGCACTATATAAGTCTACCTGAACTGAATTCAATTATTTAACAGTTCAGGAAGGAGTCTCCAGTTTCAGTGCTCCACAATATTAAAATGTAACTATAAACAGATCAAATTGTCAGATAATTTGTGCAAATTTTGGTGGAGGAATAAAACACTCCAAATAAACTGTAACTCAGCTTTGTGTTGCTCATTGTTGATGATTTTTCTATAACAAAACACCCCAGAAAATTTTATTCCTTAATTATTTATAATAATTGCTGATGATTATGATGTGGTTCAGCAGGTCAATGAATAATTGCAAGGAATAGACTCACTATCAAAATTGCATCCCAATATCATAACAATGTATAGTTTATCCTTAACATGTATGCCTTTTAACATTTTATTCATTATTAACGCATTGCTTAATTAATTAATGTATGCTATGTGTGTGTGTTTATATCTATTTAGTAAATGGACGTGTTGTTAAACTATATTCCCAATAAAAAACTGCCACTACTAAGTAATCCAAAACCAAGAATAGTACATGCTTATCTTTTGTCTTTTTTTTTTTAAACTAGTATATAAGATTTTTAAACTAGTATATAAGATTAAAGTCCAAAAAAGACAAACAACTGACAATAATCTGTACACTAAGCACTTTCCTCATAGGTTACACACATTATTCTTTAAATCATGATCTGAACATCTGAACCGTGATCTGAACATTCGCATGTTTTCTCTCCTCAGTTCATTCATCTAGTTTAACCTGGTTCAGGTTTGTTCATTAGCTGATGAGTCCCTCCATCACGGATCCTCCATGACCCTGATGAGGATAGAGCAGTTACTGAAGATGAATGAATGAATAAATGAATTAATGTACTGCAGCATAATCTGAAGCATAATGTTGCAGGCTCGCTGCTTCCATCCTGAGCTTATGTTACTGGCATGTTCTCCCTGTATCCATGTGTGTTTCCTGTGCATATTCTAGTGTCATTCCACCTCCCAAAAACATGCCAGCAGTTGGACTGTGTACACTAAGTTGCCCCTAGTTTTGAATGTGTGTTTCTCAATGTGTCCGGGGTGATTTCGCGTCTCGCTCCCAGTGTTTCCGGGATAGTCTCAGGTTCCTTCATGATCCTGACCGGGATAGAGCAATTACTGAAAATGAATGAATGAATAAAAGAATGAATGAATATTTACCCGCTCCTGCTTTTATATGTTAGAACTGCAGCTTTATTCCTCACCACTAGGGAGTTCACTTAGACCACATATTCCCAAAAAATGGTCCTGGGGAACCTCCTGTGTTGCACATCTTGGTATTCGTTCTGCTCTAACACACCTGACTGAACTATTCAGCCTCCTGAGAATTAACAGCCCTTCCTGAGATGAAGTGGGTGTGTTTGAGCAGAGAGAACACTAAAATATGCAGGACAGGAGGTTCTCCAGAACCATGGTTGAGAACCTATATCTTAAACTGATGGTTTTGCATAGCAGAACACATTTTCTATGGCACTGGTTCCCAGTCTTTGTCCTGGAGTACCCTCTGTCCAGTGCTTTCCCCTCTCCCTGTACACCTGATTCAACTAATCAGCTAATCCTGAGTTGAAGTGGCTGTGTTAGAGCAGGAAATACATGAAAACCTACAACAACAACATTAGCAATGAATCTCACAAAAACTTTTATATATAATACAATAAAGAATAGTATTAGTAATTATAATACATTTTTTGGTAATAATAGATTATTTTATTTTATCTTTTAAAAAATTACACTACTTGCATTATGTTCATTTGTTATTAGTATATAATTTAATGTTTGTTATGAGGTCTGAGTACGGTGCGGATCTTCCAGAAAATTCCAATTTCCCACTAACATTCCCTCTTTGTTTGAGTCCTTATCAAAGCAGCCTTCATTCCAAACACTCCTCACCCTGGCACTACCACACACTGACACAGCTACAGCCCGAGAGAGATTGTGTGTGTGTGCGTGTGTGTGTGCGTGTGCGCGTGTGTGTGTGTGTGTGTGTGTGTGTTTATGTCTGTAAATAGGCAGAAGTAGCAATGTTAGTGTAAATTCTGACCACAGTGGTCAAGGTTTAACCAACCTAAAACCTTAATATCACATGCAAACCCAATGCAGTACACCAAACACACTGCTTTTCGTTATTAGAAATCTGTCACATTGATCAAGTAGTGGGATAATATTCAATCTGTGTGTTTTTATTTTTATATACTCTCTAAAAATTATACCGATTGTTAGACAATAAAGTGTAACATAACCAAACAAATTCAGCATAAAATGTTTCGTTAGATTTATTGCTTATTAGGGCTGCAACTGATGACTATTTTGATAATCAATAACCAAAATCTATAATTGATTTTCAATCGAATGCTAAATATAATTATTTTAAAATATTACTTTCCAGCATTTCAATCTCTCGACTAGGCTTAATTACATTAAGTCACTAATTACAATGCAACATTAATTGATGACAGAAGTCAAGTCAAGTCAAGTCAAGTGGCTTTATTGTCATGTCATGCCATATACAGCTAGTTAGTACACAACAGCATTCGTCCGGGACAACACAATTCTACACAAAGTGCTCGTGTGCAAACAGCGCAAGACAGTACAATAACTACTAAAACAGTACAATAACTAAGACAGTACAATATCTACTAAAACAGTACAATAACTAAGACAGTACAATATCTACTAAAACAGTACAATAACTACTAAAACAGGACAATAGGCACAGTAACCAGTAATAGGCCCAGTACACAGTTCTAGTATGAATGTATCAGATATAACAGTTGTGCAAAAGAATAACAATATAATAAATTTCTGTGAATGTAAACATAACATACTATGACAGTATTCAGTAGATAAGCTTATACTGTATATGGACATAGCAGTTCTTGGGGGCGCAGCCAGGTAGAGACTATAGTAGTGACAAGAAATTATATAGGTAATTATGTAGGTAGTAACTACAGAAATGTGCAAAAATTGCAAAGGGATTGGGATGGTGTTCAGTTGAGTATAAGTCTGTCTGTGTGTGTGTGTGTGTGTGTGTGTGTGTGTGTGTGTGTGTGTGTGTGTGTGTGTGTGTTGTCAGTCCAGTCTCTGACTACTGAGGAGTCTGATGGCTTGGGGGAAGATACAGTTACAAAGTCTGGCCTTGAGGGCCCAAATACTTCGGTACCGTTTGCCAGACGGGAAGAAGGTGAAGAATGTGAGGGGTGCGTGGAGGTCATCCACAATGCTGGTGGCTTTGCGGATGCAGCAAAGTGGTGTAAATGTCTATGATGGAGGGAAGAGAGACCCCGATGATCTTCTCAGCCGTCCTCAATATCCGCTGCAGGGTCTTGTGTTCCAAGACAGTGCATTTTCCAAACCAGGCAGTGATGCAGCTGTTCAGGATGCTCTCGATAGTTCCTCTGTAGAACATGGTGAGGATGGGGGGTGGGAGATGGGCTTTCCTCAGCCTTTGCAGAAAGTAGAGACGCTGATGGGCTTTCTTGGTTATGGAGCTGGTGTTGAGGGACCAGGTGAGGTTCTCCGCCAGGTGAACATCAAGGAATTTGGTGCTCTTGATGATCCCTACAGAGGAGCCACCGATGTTCAGCAGAGAGTGGTCGCTCTGTGCTCTCCTGAAGTCAACAATGATCTCTTTAGTTTTGCCCACATTCAGAGAGAGGTTGTTGGTTCTGCACCAGTCGTTAACCGCTGCACCTCCTCTCTGTATGCTGACTCGTCGTTCTTGCTGATGAGACCCACCACGGTCGTGTCATCGGCGAACTTGATGATGTCGTTCAAGCTGTGCATTGCTACATAGTCATGAATCAGCAGAGTGAACAGCAGTGGACTGAGCACACAGCCCTGGGGGGCCCCAGTGCTCAGTGTGGTGGTGCTGGAGATGTTGTTCCCGATCCGGACTGACTGAAGTCTCCCAGTCAGCAGGTTTAGCTTTGGATATATTGAAGATGTTAATGAAAATGAAATGAGTATGCAGTGTTTATCAACTATTCTAACTACTTATAAGGTCATTGATTAAAATAGTTTTGCTCCTTGTGGTGTCAAGTGACATATTGCTTCAGCAAAGACCAAGCAATCGATAATGAAATTAATTGCCAAATATTTTTATTATCAGATTTGATCGATTAGTTGTTGCAGCCCTTACTATTTTTATCAATGCAAATCTATCAAATAATAATAATTAGCTATATGTTTATTTTTCACAGGCCAAACAGAGACCTTACAGCAACACACAAGCCAGTGAAGGTACCTTGTATCTTTGTGTGTGTGTGTGTGTGATAAACGATAAGGTAAAACTGTAATGGAGCCTGTAATGAACTCTCTCTGATGATATAGAGGTCTCCAGTGAAGCGTTAAAATGAATAAAGTGGAAATCAGTCACATCTTACACCCAACACACAGTCCCAAGGTGGACATTGCACAATGAATAATAATAATAATAATAATAATAATAATAATAATAATAATAATAATAATAATAATAATCATGCAAGTTTTGCATTTGTATACCTCTTTGTATATTTTAAATAATGTTTGCTTTAGAACGAAAAGAGCTAAATTTCTGTATAACTGAAACGCTTCATGTTCACTCACGATGACTCAGGGACAGGGAGGAGAGCACCGGCTTTGTTCCTGTTTGAACATACTCCACTCAGACTCTTTAGTGGTGTTCAGACATCTGCACTGAAGACCTCTATTGTTACCTCTGCAATAGCAAATGCCTTAAAAGCTGCAGGAATGAAAGAAATAAACCAAAAAGAGAGAGCAAAAGAGGGAGAGAGGTGATAGAAAAAAAAGCTTTTGCTGACATTTCTGAAACTTTAATGCTGATATTCACAAAACCTTTCATGACATTCAGACAACAGTAGAGAGGGAGAGAGAGGGAGAGAGAGAGAGAGAGAGAGAGAGAGAGAAAATATCATGTTGGAATATTCAAGGACTTAGATCATCTGCCTTTGGACTCTGGAGCAAAAACACAGACTTTATCTCAGAAATCAAAAACTCAGACATCATCATCCGACAGGAGACATGGAGCAGAGGAGATGGAACCACTAGTTACAGGCTACAGAGAACTCATCATCCCGTCCATTAAACTGCCAGGAGTGGCACATGGAAGAGACTCAGGGGGCATACTAATCTGGTACAAGTCAGATATAATATTGCCTGCTTCATCAAAATAGTTAAAATAAACCAATTTCATATACTCGACATATTTCAACAACAGCCCCATCTTCTGAGAGCGCCTGCCGTGCATCCTCTGTCCCACCGCCGCGCCACTGCTGCCTGCTCGCCGCGCTTCACTCTGGGATGACCCCTCACTGCCACCTACACTCCACCTTCCTTCACTCCCCACTTCCTTCACCCCCGACTTTAACTTTCACAAAAATAAAGAGCACGTTCCCCACATTTCTGCCTCTGGGTGCTTGTGTTCGTTCGCCTCTTGATCTCGTGTGTCACAAAACATTATGCAAAAATATTGGAAAATAAGATTAATCAAAAACACAGAGATGCAGAAAATGAAAGTAGCCAACATCTTTATTATGCAAAACTTAGACAGTACAGGAATACTCTAAGGGGGAAAAAAGAACAAAATGTAGAAGATCAGCTAAAAGAAACTGAACAGTCTTTAGAATCAAATCACTTCTGGGAACATTTGAACTTACTGAATAAATCTCATCATGAAGACCTAGCCATCCTGAATGGAGTCTGGGTAAACCCCTTCTCCAACCTTTTTAGTAATGTAAAGAGAATCCATGAACGAAAAGCCAAACTATGTCTTCTAGATTAAACTATCAAAGACTCCCAGAACCCTTTGGATTCTCCAATTACACTAGCTGAAATATCAGACAGATTTTTGACCCTAAAATCCCAAAAAGCATACGGTATTGACAGCATCCTAAACGCTAAATGAAATAATCAAATACACAGACTGCGAATTTAAATTGGCCATAAAGTGGAGACAAATTTAACAACTGTGGTATGTGTAAACAGCTAGGTAAACATTTCTGCAACATCCCAAACAGCAGACTCCTCCATTTTCTCACTGACAAAAATGTCCTGAGTAAATGCCAAATTGCCATCAAACCAAAATATCGCACATCAGAATATATATACACTCTACAAACACTAATTGACAAGCAAATCAACCAAAACAAAAGTAGAATCTCCTCATGCTTTGCTGACTTCAAAAAAGCTTTTGACTCAATTTGGCATTAAGGACTTCAGTTGATTCAGTGCGGCATCAGAGGAAAAACATACGACATCATCAAATCAATGTACACGAACAACACATTTGCAGTTCAAATTGGTGGCAAACACACAGATTTCTTCCCTCTAGACCTCCTGCATCTAGACCTCCTGCACACCTTCTGTGAGACATGGGCTCTGTCAGTTAACCCCAAAAAAGACAGAATCGCCAAGGCCAACATCATAACTTCAAATTAGACAACATGCCCCTAGAACACATTCAGACCTACACAGACCTTGCTATAAACACAGGAAACACCAACACAGGAAACTTCATTAAGGCTGTGAACGACCTGAGAGAAAAAGCACAAAACGTTTTTAAAAACTTTTTACACAAACTAAGAGTTCATTAATGGGACAAACACCCAATAAAAAGTCTGCAGGCAGAATTCTGCAAAAATATACTACAAGTACAGCAGGGATACAGAGACCCTCCATCCCAAAGCCCCAAGATACCCAGAGTTGACCCCACAGAGAGAAGCCCCCTCAGCCCGCTGGTCTTAGAGCTGACTCTACAATCCAAAACATGTCCAGCCAAACCCCAGAACAAAACCCCAGATAGATCAAATCAAATTATTAAAACACAAAATGAAAGATATCTAAAACACTGGACAGAACCAACAGCTCAACAAAGTAAAGTAGAATGTTAGCTGTCCCTAAACAGAGAATATATATTGGCAGAATACCTAAACACAGTGACCAACCCTAAACTTAATAAAAGTCCTGCCCATGTACAGGCTCAGTGATCACAACCTCATCACAGAGATGGACAGACACAGGCAGACCTGGCTGCGAAAAGAAGACAGGCTGTGCCCCCACTGTACACAAAATGAAGTGGAAACAGAATTTCGCTTTTTAACAACATGCCCTGATTATACACAAATTAGGGAAACATTTTTCCCCACTTCACAACCCATAAAAAAAGACTTCAATCTGATGCCAAACAAGAACAAACTCCCACACCTGCTAGGAGAAACCTCAACAAGCTCAAAATTGGCTGCAAGGACCACCAACCACACAATAATATGCATAAAATGCCCAGAAACATTTGGGTAATAAAACAAATCATTGTGAATTTTTCCTGCCATTATTTTATTGAACTTTTTTTTTTTATTTGAAAATTGAAAATATAAAGCCTTTTAACGTGCCAATAAAGCTACTTGAATCTTGAATCTTGAGAGAGAGAGAGAGAGAGAGAGAGAGAGATCTATTTTTGGGATTATAATGCAATAGAATGGCAGATATATTCTTTCATTCGAAGTAAGCAGTAACCTAGCAACGAGCTGCACAATTGTAAAAAGGGGTGGGATTCAAAGTCTGATATCCAATCAAATCATCTCCCCTTGTTCTCTTTATAAACCAAAACCATTATTGTAAAAATTTACAGTTTTCACATATACATAGATTTTTTTAACATCAGTATTTTAGTGATAGAACCAGTCGGCTGTTCAGAACTTATCAACAGGGTGCTCACTGTAGTGTCAGTCTGTAGGACAGTATTGATATCAGCTAATTCCTTGTTTTTATGATGGCAATACATTTGGCAAATCTGGTAATTGAGTAGCTTTGTTAGGCACTTTATTTAATCTATTAAGGATATGGAGTTCTATGTGTAATGACTAAGGTCATATGATATTCATGGCTGAGAAAATCACGTCACAGACTTTACCTTGCTGTGAAAGGAGATGACATTAAAAATTTAGGCAAGCTGGGGCCATGGAGCATGGGGATAATCTCGTCTGGTAATCTCAACATACCTAATGCTGTAATCATAAAGACTGACCCTGTCTAAATTCTCCTTTTGCCGTTGAAATTAAGCATGCTCGCCACTGCCATTCCAGGATTTAATAAAAACTGTGGTGTCACAAATAGAAAGGTGGATGTCATCATGAGTGACAACTTCATTAAAGTGATCAAACAGAAGAAAACCTGGAACATGAGTGTATATATACACTGAGATAAATGAGAGTTAATAGGAAGCAGGTGAGCACAGGTGAGAACAAAGTAGATATTATTGATAGAGACTTCAAAGTACTTTTGTAAGTTGCTCTGGATAAGGGCATCTGTCAAATGCCATAAATGTAAATGTGTTGGAGATGCTGTTCCTGAGCTGGACTGACTGAGGTCTCCCAGTCAGGAAGTGCGCACGATTGTATCTAGTCGTCAATAGGTTCGCATTATTCGATTGGCACTCCCTGCACCATTCCTGCTGGTAATTGTCAATTCTAATTGACGGCTCATACAGAGCCTCCAGGTCCTCGGGGGGTTGCGAGTCGCCAGCTCTTCCTTTAGCTCCTCTGAAAGGCCCTGTACAAAGATGGCTTGATCCCATGGCTCAAAATTCCACCATGTAATCAGCCACTGAACAATTTCCCTGCCTAATTTGGAGGAGAGACAAAGTCATGCCCCCTCCAGCGATTGGGTGATCAAACGTGTTCCTAAGGGCTGCTACAAATGAGTTAATGGGGATGTGGTCCGCTAATCTATTCTGCCACACCGGAGTGTCCCAGGCCAGCACCCTCCCGGTTAGCAGAGATGTAGGCGATCTTAGCCCATTCCGTGGAGAATTGGGATGGCTGCAACTCGAACATCAGCGAGCACTGCATTATAAATGAGTTGCCTCTTCCTGCCTCTCCTAGTGCTGAGGGTTCGGTAGTCTCGTCTCACCATGTGCAGAGAAAGGTGGTATGGCAGACTAGACTAGGGGAGTCACCTCACGGACTGATGCATGACTTGGTTTCCCAGGTTGGGGCTGTAACATAGCCTGTATTTGTGCTACAAAGATGTGAATCTCTTGCCTTGAATCTCCATAAAAAGTACTGTTAAGGCCTACTCCTGTTTCCCCAGAGCAGTGGCCTGGCCAGCCGCGATATTCGCTATCCGCTCCAGATTCGCTGGTCCCTGTTCTGGTGTGGACATAGTGTTACAGGGTCAGCACTTCGAGTGAAAGCATGGATTAAGACCCAAATGTCTGAGTGGACTATATATATATATATATATATACTCTGTGTGCTGGAGCCAAGATGTACATCCACACACACACAGGGTTGGAACCAAGTGCAGGAGCAGAGTGAATAAGGAAGTAAGCTCTTTCCGCTAGGCCCTTCCCGCCAACCCAGCACCTCAGCCAAGGTGCAAACCAGGGATTTGGAGCACCATGCACCACTGCACTAACCACTAGGCCAGCTATGGAGATAGCTGATGTCATAGATTCCTCTCACTTAGACTCAATATCTTCTAGGATTCTTAAACCACAATAAACCTTCTCTATTTCTAACCTCAATAAGTCTTATCTAAACTTGAACCTCAATAAATCTTTTCTATTTTTGTTTTCTGAAATTACCAAGATGAGTGGCGTGGAGCTGCTCTGTGCCTGGCGCAGTAATATGTCCACATGTCGAAGCGGAAGCCTTTTAAAGACAGAAGTACTTGTACTAGGACCACATGCAGCTAGAAGTAAGCTTTCTGATTACATAATAACTCTGGATGGCCT
>CM074975.1:3405452-3433367 GCA_037576825.1 Pangasius krempfi | reverse complement strand
AGCACTCATTTATGGAGCAAATAAAAGTAGGCTACTCAGTCCGCCTCCCTCTGGAAATGGAGTTCAGTGCAGGTGTTTGGTTGTGGCGTGGGACTCTGGGAGGTGTTATGAAATTAGGTGACATATGAGTCATTTTCAGGTGAAATATTTAGGGACGCTGTCAATGTTAGAACCAACTGAAAGTGATGCAGGTACATTTTTAAACTAGGTTCAGCTTGATTAAGCTGAGGCACTTGTGGCCTAATGGTTAGAGAGTTAGACTTATAACTGAAGGTGAACCTGAAGGTTGTGGGTTCGAGTCTCAGGTCCAGCAGGGATTGTAGGTGGGGGGGAGTGAAGGACCAGCGCTTTCTTCCACCCTCAGTACCACAACTGAGGTGAGACCCTTGAATAAGGCACTGAACCCCCAACTGCTCCCCGGGTGCTGCAGCAAACAAAAAAAAAGTACTACTTTGTGTGTGCACTTGGATGGGTTAAATGCAGAACACAAATTCCGAGTATCAGTCACCATACTTGGCTACACATCACTTCACTATTTTATGTTATCTAAGTTATCTACATACACACAGTACTGTGCAAAAGTCTTAGGCACCCAATTTTTTTAGTACAAACTTTGTTATAGATTTTTATTTTATGACTTCTACATTATTGAGTACAGTTATTAGTACAGTACTGTATTCAGTACAAAAACATTTCCAAACATTAGTTTTCCAGCACAAAATTAAATGTTACAGAAAAATGTTTGTATGTCATTAAAGATAGCAGCAGATTACATAAGAGACACTTTTCAGACAAAACAAAAAAAACATAATGAAGGCTGCTGGGTTTTACTGCAAAAATAAGAAAGTGAGATGGTCAAAGTCTCCAGAAGAGCTGTGGCTGCGTCTGCAAGATGCTCAGTGAAGCTTACAGCTAATTTCTTTATAAAACTGCACAAATAATACCTGAGACTATTGTTTTTTTTAAAGCAAAGGATCATCACACCAACTATTGACTTTGTTTCATTTAGTACAGAAGGCATCTTTGCTCTACAGCATTTCTTTGCATGTGCCTAAGACTTTTGCACAGTACTGTATAACACACACACACACACACACACACACACACACACACATATATATATATATACATATATATATATTTATGTGTTTATTTTTTGCTATTTTTCATCTCACCCTCGCGCCCCTGCAATTCCTTCTCCGCCCACTAGGGGCGCGCGCTCCACAGCTTGAATACCTCTGCTCTATAACATCCTTCACGTTCTAACTAGCGCTTCGTTTACAGATTCAGCATTAACCACTTTCTAAAATACGTCCTGCTATAATTTTAAGACATTAGTAATACGCTATTTAGGTGTTATTAATGCCAACAGACAGCAATGCTGGAACCAGAAATTAAAAAAAGTCAAACTGGTCCAAAAAAAAAAAAAAAAAAAATCGATATCACGTGACACACCCGCTCTTCAAGATGGTGGTCGCTGTATTGCTGTGTCTGCAGGACGAGCTAGTCGCGAAACTGTTTAAGATTTGAGCGTTGATATTTGCCGGTTTATATTTTGTTTAGTTAATAAAACGTTTTGGGTGGTAGGGTATCTCTCAATACGAGTTATATATATTGTCATATTTGTTGGAGAAGAGTCGCGTTTTGAAGTATGTGGGCAGTCTGCTGGACAGATAGCTATAGCTTACGTCAAAACATGGCAGTAGTTAGTGACGACTTTTATGAACCAGTCTGGGATGTTTAGGAGCGTTTTCTTGGTTTGAGGGATCAAAATGTCGCTCAGAGAGCTGAAAGTGTGCTTGCTTGGGGTAAGATTTTTTGCATTTAAGATTATTTTGCATGTCTTTCATCAGTAAGTTGTTTCAATAGGAGCAACAATTTGTTTCTGATCATCAGCATTTCTTGGTGATGGATATTATTGTGTTATATGACGGGTGTGGGGAAGCAGATGTGGATGTGCGAATCTACACGCCTGGTCAAGGAAGATTTTTTTTTTGTTAAATGACTGTACACTAAACAATGAGTGACTAGAAAACATTTAGCACAAGGTCCTGTTTACATTTACAGCGTTTAGCAAACGCCATTATCCAGAGCGACTTGTAGAAATATTCGTTCATTCAGTCATCCTCAGTAACCAAGTTATACCCTTATGCTAGTAAACAGATCAGGGTCTAAGCATAGCATTAAGCTATCTCTGTTGAACAGGAGCTAGTATGATTAAAAACAGCAAAGAAAATTGTTTTTATTGCTCTGTTTCTGAATTTAGTGCTTGGTTAAATGCTTAGTGAGTTAATTCTGTCAATATTCCCTCTATTCCCATGTGTATAATAACGTCAAATATTAACATATGAACTGAAATTGTATTGTCAACAAATGGGATTTAGGCCCAGATTTAATTACCTGAGGATTGAACACCTAGATTATAATATTTCTTATCAATTCAACCTTTACATCTTTTTTTGAGTAAATTCAAAGAATATGAAGAAGAATTAGTAACAGGCAAAATATACGTAAATGTAGAAACTTCCAGAAGAAACTTTACAATTTATTAACATTTACGTTTACATTTATAGGGGTTTGGTAGACGCCCGTTATCCAGAGCGACTTACAGAAGTGCAGTGAAGTCTCTATCAGTAAATACATTCTGACACTGGTTCGCTAGGTCACAGACTAAGAATATCATCAGTCCAAAAACTCTGTCGGGGAGGTAATATAGTAACAAGCGCTCAGACAATACAAAGTAGGTTTTTTTTTTGTTTTTTTTATTTAAGTACTTTATGAAGAGGTAAGTCTTTAGACGGCGTTTGAAGACTGCCAGTGACTCAGCTGTTCGGACATCTTGGGGAAGTTCATTCCACCACCTCGGTGCCAGAATGGTGAAGAGTCTCGATGCATGCCTTCCTTGTACCCTGAGAGATGGTGGGATCAGTCGAGCAGTGCTAGAGGATTGGAGGGAGCGTGGTGGAGTGTGATAAGTGCTAAAACCGGTGTAATGATACGCTCTGGTCACGATTCATTTCAATTCTCATTATGTTATGCACAGAATTTGAAGAAGAAAAATTATAACTGAAAAGACTCCTTTTTTTTTTTTTTATTTCTGAATCATAAACAATGCAAAACAATGTGCATGTTTGTGTGTATGACAAATTTTAAAAAAATGCTCCAAATAGAGGTTTAATATTTAAAAAAAAAAAAAAAGAGAGAGATCACATTTTAAATACTACTACACTAAAAATAAATAAGTAAATTCTCCCAAAAAATGTGATTGAATAAACAAAGTCTCTGAGCTGGGGAAAATGATGGCTTTTTTTTTTTTTTGTGTGTGTGTGTGTGATCTCAAGATAACAAAAGTTGTCTTCTCTGGATCACTTGACGGACTGTTGGAAATGGTCTAGCACTGACAAACAAAAGATGGGTAGATAGATAGATAGATGGCTAGATAGATGTACTTTTGGAAATTTAGTAAAAATATAGTCGTGCTCCACATAGTCACCAGAGCTCAGGATCAAACCCCTGATCTTGGACTTATAAGGCCATAACTCTACCATTTTACTCACTATTTTCAGTTAAATCACTCCCTGATTAAAGTAATGGATGCACTCATCCATGATATATAATATATATGTATGTATAACAATGCATTTTGACATATGAGGAAAAATAAATTGTGATTTCGAGGAAACAACTGTTACAAGAGCATGAGAAAAACAAGTTATCTCAAAAAAGAACTTTTATTATCTAAAAAAAACCCCCCAGCTTTTGTTATTTTGAGATCACAAGAAAATTAAGTCATATTCTCGAAAACAGCTTTTGTACTCTTGAGGTCACAAGGAAAAAAAAAAAAAAAAAAAAGAAATAACACATGGCCTTTCTGGACTTTGATAAGACTGAGATACATGAGGTTAATGATTTTTCTTTCTCAACTGACAGTTCAGATTTATATATATAATTTTATTTATTTATTTATTTCTTGGTTACAGTTGACTGTATTCTTTCATGTTCTAGGACACTGGGGTTGGGAAGTCAAGTATTGTGTGCAGATTCGTAGAGGACAGCTTTGATCCCAACATTAATCCTACAATTGGGTAAGCTCTTTGTCCACTCATCTGGTAGTCATGTTGAATATTATCACAAGGTCATGAAAGGACTTATTATGTTATTTCTGCTATTATAGAATTGTTTTATATATCCCCAGGTGAAGTAAATTAGAAGTAAACAGGATGTCTTGATCGTTCAGGGTTTCTGAAAAGTGCAAAAAGGATTTTGTGTACGAGAAATATAATTTTTCAGTAATCAGTTTTTGATTTAATGCTTGGACACTTTAGATGAAGGAATGCTGTGTAGAGTATCTCTACGAACACTTTGGTAACAGTTGTACTGAATAATTATACCACGTCTTATTTCATGTCTTATTTGCAGCGCGTCATTTATGACGAAGACAGTCCAGTACCAAAATGAGCTCCATAAGTTTCTTATTTGGGACACAGCAGGACAAGAAAGGGTAAACAAACACATTTACCAGAATAGCAGTGAAACACAGTAATACAATAATGCTTTATCCTTTGTTGCTGACTGGGAGGTATGCTTTTGTGTGTTTTAAGTTTTTCTATGTTGGATTTATTCTTTACTGGTAAGGTAGGATTCTGATCTTTGTGTACTATCTACTTAACTCTATTGGATCTAGTCTTATACCTTTAGTATTGTTGATTCTGTAGTGTTGTTTGGAAGTGTCTGTTGATCCATGCTAAATAGTTCTCTCAGGTGTTTAATCAAGAGTAGTTTCAGGCTCCCATAAGGTGTGAATTTTGGGCAGGGCTTACTAAGATATATTGAAGATGTAGCATCTGTAGCAGTTAGAAGCAAAACTTAGTTAGAAGTTAGAAGTTTAGTTAGATAGTGTTTGTTACCTGTTCCCTCTCAGCTCTACTTAAACTGACCTCACTCCTGACTAGGCTGCTGACACGTGCCTCAGACCTTTCTCCATTGTCACATCTCACAGACCCAGAAGCTCTGCTCCAAAAATCAGAGGCCAAACTACCACTACTACGTTCCACTGTTGGCTCAGTTCCAAACAGTCATGGTAGGTGGGGTCTGGACCTGCCAGTCCGCTGTACAGAAGGCCCCATGTGAGAGCTCCATATGAAATTGGCAGGGGTGGTGGTACAGGTTTGCTTTGTCTCAGAGATGGTTCTCAACACCTCTTTCCATGTCTCATCTCAAAATTTCATCCTTCGAATTCCATGCAATTACAGTTACCTCTCCAATCATCCTTCTCGTCATTGTCATCTACTGCCCTCCTGGTCCCCTAGGAGACTTTGTTGAAGAAGTGGACATGCTCTTCAGTCCTTTCCCTACTGACAGCACCCCTCTCACTCTCCTCAGAGACTTCAACCTCCCCTTTGACAAGCTCCAGTCTTCTGCATTCCTTCTCCCTGACATTCAACAGCTGCCCTCCCACACACAATGGAGGAAATGTACTGGTTTTTAGTCACCCCTCTACAGTTACAGACATCAGTGCTACCCCACTCCACATCTCCGATCATCACCATCACCGCCCCTGTCCTACCTTACATTAGCTATCACTACCTCTCTCCCACTCACCGAAACCTCCACTGTATCTCCCCTTCCTCTGTAACTTCTTACACCCTATCATCCCTTCCAGACCCTGAGTTCTTTTCCTCTCTACCGCTGGAGTCAGCCAAAGACATTTTCCTATCCTTACTTTCCTCATCCATGGACCTCCTCTGCCTGATATCTTCTAAACCCAGGAAGCTTTTTTGTCCTGTTCCTTGTTGGACAGAATTAAGAGCAGCAGAGAGAAAGTGGAGGAAATCAAAACAAAACAATACCACACTCTCCTGTCCAAATTCTCATCTGATGTGACTTCTGCTAAGACCACCTTTTACAAAGAAAAGCTGGAACCTTCTGCACAAGATCCTCACAAACGCCAGACTCCTACACTACACATTCAGAATTCCCCATATCTATCTCTGACACATTTTTCTTCTCTATCAGCAGATGAGATCATATAAGTCATCCTGTCCTGCAATCCCACCACTTGCCCATTGTGGATCCTGTCCTTTCCACAGTGTTTCAGACCATCTCACAAGACCCCCTACGCTTTGTTTCAACTATCCTTAATGACTCCATAACGTCTGGTCATGTACCAAATGCATTCAAGACAGCAAGGGTTATTCCCATCCTGAAGAAACCCACTCTGGATCCCTCAGACATCAGCAACTACCAACCGGTATCACTTTTCTCTTTTCTTTTTAAAATCCTCAAACACACAATCTATAATTAATTGTGTCTCTGTCTCACCCAGAACAGCCTCAGATCCTAACCAGTCTGGGTTCAAAGCGGCACATTCCGCAGAAACCTTCCACATTCCACATCTGCTCTATGCAGACTCTACACTGGTACCCCAGAAAGCTCTGTACTTGGTCCTTTTCTGTTCTCCCTCTGTCCACAGAAGCCACTCAGGTGCTTGTTCAGGCCCTTGTCATTTGGACTACTGCAACTCACTCGGGGCAGGTCTGCCTCAGCATGCCATTCAACCCCTGCAACTGATCCACCCCATTGTTACGCTTCCTTCAGTGGCTTCCTGTAGCTGCCCGCATCAGATTTAAAACATTGATGCTTGCCTACAAAGTCAAAAAATTGGCCAGCACCCATTTACCTTAAAACACTTATCACACCATACACTGCACCACGCTCCGTCCTATCCTCTAGCAGTGCTTGGTTGGATCCACCATCTCTCCGGGTACACGTAAGACATGCATCAAGACTCTTCTCTGCTCTGGTGAATAGGTGGTGGAATGAACTTCCTTTAGATGTTTGAACAGCTGATTCACTGGCTGTCTTCAAATGACAGCTAAAGATGTACCGATTTCATGAAGTACATACGTTTTTTTTTTGTTTTTTGTTTTTTTTTATTTGGCAAAATTCTTGTGTAGTCTTGTGTGTTTTTCATGCAATACTACCTCCCCAACCGGGTTTTTAGACTGATCTTCATCTTGACTTATTGAACCAGTATGAGGATGTATCCATTGATAGAGACTTTAAAGCACTTCTGTAAGTCGCTCTGGATAAGGGCGCCTGCCAAATGCCATAAATGTAAATCAATCTCTCTTCTTTCTCTCTTTCTCGCTGCCCCAGCCCCCACCCCCATGAAATACTGTATATATTGTTCAAAGTATTTCAGCATTCTTTTTCAGTATCTTCCTCCTGCTTATGTTAATATGAGGCTTGCACATTGATCAAGCTGAGCTTGTTTATTTGTGACAATGTCACATAAATGTAATGTGTAACAAATTTTTATTCCTTTCCCATACATGTGTATATTATGGGCAAAGGTCAATGAAAATTAGGCCCATTCAGAAATATAATTTTGCTCTATGTAATGTATGTCTGTCTCCCCAACACTCACACGCTGCATTATGTAAGGACTGGTCAGCCAATCAGGATGGGACCTTCACCCAAACAAGGAAGTAAGTAGTACAGAGAGGGGAGGGAGATAAAAGGAAAGCGACATGGATGTAGGGTTTTGCAAAGACAATGGTTTGGTGAGTTGCAGGGTTTTAAAGTCAAGACCGCAGAGTTTCAGCCTTGTTTCTGCCGACTCTCGTTCTCACTTTCTCTCCCTCTCTCCCTCTCTCCCTCCTGGAGCAATACTATGTCAAACTTTGTGAACTGTCATGGGAACCAACACCACTGAGCCTCACTACCAGCTCTCTCTAGGCCTGACCTAGCCATGGACTGAATTTTGGGACTGAGTAAGCTAAATGTGGATGTAAAATATATAAATTTGGTGTATGTACAGATTTAGTGGTGAATTGTTGGTTGGTGGGGGGAGCATTTGTATATTAAACACTGTTATTGGTGAAACTTGTGTGGGTGGTATGCCTAAAAGAGAGAGGGAAATTACGCCAACCTTAATAGGTGATTGTAGGGGGTATTCTAATTGGGATCCTAAAAGCAAATGTATATAATATAAATAAACTATAGGCGTATTAGCAGTTATCTTGAGATTTTAGCAGCAAAAATAGGTGTGTAATAAGGATGGATGTATAGATACCTTTTGTTTTTTCCTGAATATATGCTCTTTTTTTGGTATTCATCACTATGTGGACTAATACCAAAACGAGGAACCTACTTAGTATTAAGCAAACAGAGGCAACACAGAATATTTTATTTAGCTCTGTTTGTTTCTCCAGTTTAAATAGTGGCCTCGGATAGAGTAGGGTTGCAGAAGAAGCGTTTTTTCACTTTGTAAAATCGCTTCTGTAGAACTGTAGGTAAGGTATGTTTCATTGTCTTCATTATGTCAGAATCCCTCATTGTCATTCACCAAAAGCTATTGACTATCAAGAACAATATCCTGATAAGGATTTTCACTCACCTATGGTTGTCTATATTTTTTTCTTGCCTAGCCAGTGTTTGCTTCACTGTTAATTGCTGTCATGTGCTTCTAGCAATGAACTATTCGTGCTGGGATTTATGTTTAAGATTTTTTTATCAGGTTATTTTTATTGTGGGAAGAGAGTGATGTTCCTCCTCTTGATAATTTTTTTGCAGAGCACAGTTTGCAGTCTGTTTTGCTTTGGTTGCCATCATTTATCGTGAAATAAGTCCAGATTGCGGTCATTTTGTGTCATAGGGTCATGACATGACAGCATACACTCGGATTATGTCAAATACTATCACGTGGTATCAGATGCTGGTATTGGAGAATTTTTTTTTTTTGAGTATGAGTAAGCGAGTATGGTATCAGAAGGATACCACACCAGTATCAGTATCAATGCATCCCTAGTAAATTGTAAATAATAGCATGGATATAATAACATTAATTAGATGTCTTTTCATATCAGGCAGCACTGCGTCCATGGTATAGGACAATTTTGCAAATTAGCTAGCTAACAGTAGTCAAGTTAACAGTTAGCAGGAACTGACACAAAAATGGCATTACCTTAACTTTTTTTTTTTTTTTTTCCCCTGCCCATGGGAGAAAAATGTCAATCATTTATGATCATGAGCCCATATACACTCACTGAGCACTTTCTGTACACCTACTCATTCATGCAATTTGCTAACTATCCAATTGTGTGGAAGCAGTGCAACTCATGCAGATACGGACCAGCAGCTTCAGGTAATGTTCACATCAACCATCTGAATGGGGGGGGGAAAAGTGGTCTCCGCTATTTTGACCATGGCATGATTGTTGGTGCCAGATGGGCTGCTTTGAGTGTTTCATAAACTGCTGATCTCCTGGGATTTTCAAACACAACAGTCTCTACAGTTTACTCAGAATGGTGCAATAAAGGAAAAACATGCAGTGAGTGGCAGTTCTGCTGGCAGAAATGCCTTGTTGTTGAGAGAGGTCAACGGAAAATGGCCAGACTGGTTCGAGGTAACTGAAAGGCTACAGTAACTCAGATAATAACTCTGTAAAAGTGTGGTGTGCAGAAAAGCATTTCAGAATGCACAACCCATCGAAACTTGAGGCGGATAGCTATAACGGCAGAAGACCATGTCGGGTTCCACTTCTGTCAGTCAAGAACAGAAAGCTGAGTGTGCAGTGGGCACAGGCTCACCCAAAATGAACAGCAGAAGACTGGAAAAAGTAGCCTGTTCTGATGAATCTTGATTTCTGCTGAGGTACACAGATGGCAGGGTCAGAATTTGACACCAACAACATGAATCCATGGACCCATCCTGCTCAGGCTGATAGTGTAATATTGTGGGGAATGTTTTCTGGGCATGGTTTGTGCCTGTTATTATCAATCAATTATCCTTTGAATGCCATGAACTTTTTGAGTTTTGTTGCTGACTATGTGCATTCCTTCATGGCTACAATTTACCCATTTTCTCATGGCTACTTCCAGCATGATAATGCACCATGTCACAAGGCAAAACTTGTCTTAAACTGGTTCCATGAACATGACTGTGAGTTAAGTGTGGCCTTCCCAGTTACTGGATCTGAATCCAATAGAACCCCTTTGGGATGTATTAGATCAAGAGTTTCGCAACATCAAAGTGCACCTGACAAATCTGCAGGTATTGCATGATGCAGTCATATCAACATGGACCAAAATCTCAAAGGAATGTTTCCAACATCTTTTGGAATCCACGCCATGAAGAACGGAAGCTGTTTTGAGAGGAAAAGGAGGCCCTACCCACTATTAGTATAGTGTTCCTAATAAAGTGCTCTGTGACCTGTATGTCATCTACAAATCAGGCATATGTTACTTTCTTACAGAATTATGGCCCAACTCCTTAACATTCATGGTTATTTAGCTATAATGATTGTACTGTGAAATATACAACATGCTACACCACATTTATTTAATAAGCATATAAAGTAATGTACTTTTATCCACCATATGTATTAGTTTCTTTTCAACACACTTTATAATAGTCTACAACTTCTAAAATTTCCTTGTCTTTGTTTTGTAGCATATTGAATAAATTACCCGAGTAGCCCTACAGGGAGAATGGCCCTTATTCGTCAAACTTGTGTAACAGCAACAAGCACAACAACAAATTTAAGTGTCTTGAATGACAAACCAATCTGGGCCTGATTAATGAAATGCAACAAAATCAGCAACAAAGTGAGTGGTGTTTCGAGCACTACTGATGAATTGTCAAGCCTGTCACACATCTAAATCTAAATCTCTACAGCATATGCACTTTAATTTATGCAGGTGATGCCACAGTGAGCCAATAAAAGGAAGTAATCTACTACTAGAGTTATCCAAGAAAGTATTTGAAATTCACTGGAAACTCTACAATCCTGGATACAATGACTGCTTACAGGACAAAATACAACACACAATACTGATATCACATGCATTCCACAAGTATTTATCAAGAAAACTAAGGCTGAAAAAAAGGACAGCTGTAATTAGCGCACAGCTCATTTAAAGTAATGACACTGAGTGGTGAATAAACAAGCTATTACTCTCTTTCCTGGTTACCCATGAGTATCATTATCATTTAAACTCTTGCACGATCATGAAACTTAGTAGATTATGATTTAAAAAACAAGTTCATTTCGTACAGATGTATAACTGTGTGATAGTGTATTTTCAGTGGATTTATGGAATCTATTCTTCACTAATTCATGGAAGAGGACGAAAAAAACAAGAGATGAGAAATGTAAACCAAGCTCAGCATGAAGCACAGTCTTGAGTTTGACATGCCTCTTAAGCAGCGGTCACACAGTACAGTACATGAAAAAGGGATTTGCTTCTGCTCTACCTTCTCTGGTTTAGCTTTGTACCTAGTTCATGTACTTAGCTCTAACCCTGTGAAACCGGCAAAGTATGAAGCGTGGTCCGGTAAAGAAAAAGTTCAAGCCTGGGTTTACTTCTGTTTACATGTCTTTACAATTATTATATGTCTTTAAGTCATTAAACATAATTCAGATTTGAATGTTTGCACACACAATTTTATCTAGCACATATGTCTTTAAAGTTAATGTCTGTTGACAAAATTGCATCTTATGCAATAATGTGTACAGATTTCATATTTCCTACAGATAAATAGTACAACAACTCTACACGTTCACAGCCAGTATAAGTGTGTGGGAGACAAAGTGAATAAGTGAGCACATCTTGGGAGGGGTGTGTGTGTGTGTGTTGGTTGTCTAGAAAGCTTGTTTCGAATATAGTTTCACTTCACTGATTATTTTTTTTTAAAAAGTCTTCTTTGTTATGGGAAGCCTGACAAGACAGCAGTCACACCTGGGGAAAACATGAAATGCAATACACAGACAGTATTGCATTTTCTCTGTGATGTGAGGAGAATATACCACACCAAAAAGCACAACTTTATTCACTGCATTCCTCTTACATTGCTTAATCTCTTTAGTGAAAAACAATCAACATGCTATTGCTTTTTTAAGAATTAAAAGCTGATGTGTCAAAAGTGAACGTATTGAAGTGTGTTGCACCGCTGTCCAGGCACAGATATAAGCCATACTGACGGTGTGGTTGTACTCCGAGAAGGGGAGAAGGGTCTGAAAGAGCCATCCTTCATAGGCTGATTGTTTCTTTATTCCTATTGCATTGACTGTTGAACCCTTAATCGTCAAACTTTTTAGAATTGCTACTAAAAATGATGTGTTTAATATGAATAAAAATACTTGGAGCTCACAGCAGGAGTTATGCAATTAAATTTCACAAGGTTCCCAATAGACAACGGACTTGATTCATGAACTTTCAAACTTTAAAACCTTTAAGAAGTTGTAACATGTCTGATTGACAGGCCCTTCATTATCATATTGATAAGAAAATACAGACATAATTTGCTAGAGAATACAAAAATAATACAGAATAAATGAGTACATAATAAATACATATATTTTTAATTGAATTCCTGAATTGTACAAAACCTAAAACCTAAAGTTTGATCATTTATTAAATCTCTTTTTATGGGGCGTTAACCCCAGGAATGCAATGGTGGACAAAGATCACTTATTTATTCTGTAACACTAATTATCTGTCTTTCTTTATACCCATAGTTTCGTGCCCTTGCCCCTATGTACTACAGAGGCTCAGCTGCAGCAATCGTTGTTTATGACATTACAAAAGAGGTACTGAATCATTTCTTAACTGTTTTAGTAAAGATATCTGGACTGAACACCTCTGTAGCCCATTTAGAAAATGCATGTAATATAGTTAAGTGTGAGCCTAGAATGCAGATTTGATGTCCATTAAATGTTTTACTAACATGTTTATTGAGCATTTTGTTCTCAGAACATTGAGTATTATAATCGGTTTAGTTAGGCAACCATTCATCTTTTGCTTTCAGAACATACTGTATTTCAATACTGAAACTCTTATCTGTCTATATCTATATATAGATATACATCACCATCTACTTTATTAGGAACACCTACACATTACATTTATGCAATTATCTAATCAGTCAATCATGTGGCAGGAGCTCAGTGAATAAAATCATGCAGATACAGGTCAAGAGCTTCAGTTAATGTTCAAATCTAACATCAGAATGAAGAAAAAGTGTGATCTCTGTGACTTTGATTTTGGCAAGGATCAGAAACTGCTGATCTCCTTGGATTTTCACACGCAACAGTGTCTAGAGTTTACACAGAATGGTGCGAAAAACAAAAAACATCCTGTGAGCAAGACGGTCTGCAGGCTGAAACACCTTGTTGATGAGAGATCAGGGGAGAATGACCAGACTGGTCTGAGCATACAGGAAGTCTATAGTAACTTAAATAAGCACTCTTTACAACCGTGGTGAGCAGAAAAGCATCTCAGAATGCAAAACACATCAAACCTTGAGGTGGATCGGCTACAACAGCAGAAGACCACATCAGGCTCCACTCCTGTTAGCCATCAGAATGGTGTGACACAAAACATCTTGTGAGCGGAGGGTTTGTAGACTAACACCTTGATGAGACAGATCAGAGGAGAATGACCAGACAGGTTTGAACTGGCAGGAAATCTATAGTAACTTAAATAAGAACTCTTTACAACTATCAGACCATTTTGTGTAAACTCTAGAGACTGTTGTGTGTGAAAATCCCAGGAGATCAGCAGTATCTGAAATACTCAAACCAGCCCATATGGCACCAACAACCATGCCGCAGTTAAAGTCACAGAGATCACATTTTCACATTCAGAATCCCCATTCTGATGCTCTTGACATGTATCTGCATGATGTCATGCATTGTGCTGATTAGATAACTGCAAAAATTACCAGGTGTACAGGTGTTCATGTTAAAGTGACTGGTGAGTGTGTATGTGGGCTTTTCCCAAACCATTGTCCCAAAGTTTCAGAAAGCCATTCAGAATTGTCTAGAATGTCTTCGTATGCTGTAGCATTACAGTTTCCTTTCGCCGGAACTAATGGGCCTAGACCAAACATGTTACATGTTCCTGTGTACAAAGCAAGCTCCATAAAGACATGCTTGATAAGGTTGGTGTGAAAGAATTCGAGTGACCTGCATAGAACCATAATTTTGTATGTACTGAAAAAGAAAGAAACCACTGGCATACTAACAACCAGACCAAACAGGTCGGCCAAGGAAAACAATAGCAGTTGATGACAAACATTGTGAGAACTGTGAAGAAAAAAAAGCTTTGAGAGCAGAAATATGGAGGTCATCCCACAAGATGCAAACCACTCATCAGCAGTACTAATTAGAAGGCCAGATTGGAATTTGCAAAGAAATACAGAGATGAGCTGCAAAAGTTCTGCAACCAAGATGAACCTCTACCAAAGTGATGGAAAGGCCAAAGTGTGGAGAAAGAAAGGATCTGCTCATGATCCGAAACATACAAGCTCATCGGTCAAGGATGGTGGAGGTAGTGTCATGGCTTGGGCTTGCATGGCTACTTCTGGAATGGGCTCACTAATCCGTATTAATGATGTAACTCATGATCGTAGCAGCGTAATGAGTTCAGAGGTCAACAGAGCATTGTTTGCCAATTTTCAGAGAAATGCATCCAATCTAATTGGGAGGACCTTGATCATGTGGCAAGAAAAATGACCTAAAACACATTGCCAACACCACAAAGGACTTCATCAGGGGGGAAAAAAGTGTAAGGTTTTACACTGACGCAGTCAATCACCAGACCTTAACCCAGTTGAGCATTCATTTCACCTCCTAAGAGGTGATGTCACTGGGTTGCTGTCTTGATGCAGTTATTGCAAGCAAGGGACATGCAAGTTAAGACAATCTGTTCCAATACTTTTGCTCACCTAAAAATTGGGTGGTCTGCCTCCAAAGGTGCCAAAGTTGTTTAACACATTTAGATGTAAATATATATAGAACCAATGATGATAAAACTGTAAAAAGTGTAAAATGAAATTGGATTCAAACATTTATTTTAAAGGCACTATAGCATAAACTGTTTAATTTCTTAAAAAAAAACTGCATAATTTTTTTTTTTTTTTCTCTCAGGAGTCCTTCCTAACTTTGAAGAACTGGGTAAAGGAGCTCCGTCAGCATGGACCGCCCAACATAGTGGTGGCCATTGCTGGCAACAAATGTGATCTCTCTGATGCCAGGTAAATTTCCTTGACCTGTTAAGATTCCTTGAATTCCTGTTTTCCATTTGACTGTCAGTTTTAGTATCTGGTGAAAGCTCTCCCTTGCTCCACTGTAATCTCTCAGTGGACTGCTGTGTAGGTATTTTCCCCTAGACCTGCACGTAGTTGCGAGCTACCCTGCTGGCTCTAGCTAGCAAACTGAAATACAGTGTAGAGACAAAACTGTTGTCATGTCTGTCGTTCTAATGTGTGTATTTTTATTACCCAATCCATGTTCTCCATGTGTCTGTGTATGTATATTCTATTCTGGTTATCTAATCTGGCTATCATGAATTCTCTAACTAAACAACTAGGTAACATGTTGGACTTTTTTGTGCCTAAGATAGGGTGTGATGACATTTAATATGGTCCTTCCAAACAGAGTTTAGCTTTAATCCTCTTACTGGACCAGTGATGTCTTGGTTTACTTTTGCTCCCAGTATGGTCATATTTTGTCCTTCATGCCAATCAGGCATGAAAACAAGGTCTTTATTAGATTTATTAGAAGTCTAATCCATCTTCCATAAAGTCAGTTAAAAATTTCAAAAAAGAAAATGGTCATGTATGCATGTCTGCCTGTGTGTGTGCGCATGTAGAGCGGCACGATATTGAAGAAAAATGCGATATGCAATAACTTGTTAAATAATGTGATATGCAGTACGATAATGCTATAAGTGTGTAAAATCAATTTAAATTATATTTATAAAGATATTTATATATTTAAAAACTGGAAAGAACATAACCAACATGCATGTTTCATGTTCTTTTGAGGAAAAGAACGCATTCTCCTCTATCTGCATTGCCATAAAACTTTGACTTTTTGTAACTTTTTGAAGTAATAAAATCATTCCGTTATTGCAGGCCCTTGCGATATGCATAATCTTGCTATTTACATTTGCGATATTTTGATAATTTCGATATATTGTGCAGCCCTATGCGCATGTGTGTGTCATGTGTGTGATTTCTGCCCAAGCTCAGATCATCCAATTTTGTGCATTTTATGAAGGTGAGTCTGGAGAGTGTAGTGCCCGGTACATGGCCTGTGGTTTTATTTAGAATGGATGCCAGCCATCTAGCCTCAGACCAGTTGTTCATCTGCCACAGAGAAAAGACTCAGGGGCTTCCGGGTCAAAACAGAGGCTGGCTTGCTGGTTGGTGGATGTCATCACCATGGACTACAGACAGCTCCTACCATGGCATACCATTCTATATGGAGCGTCTCCTCTTCATGGGCATTATTTAGAGCTATGGGGCTCAAGGATATCTGTACTGCAGCAACCTGGGTGTAGCAGGAGACAATACACGCAACTCAGGAACACAGCGGACTCGGGGCGAGATTTCCGATGAGCTTTTATTTCATTTTGTCCCTTCCATGATATGAAAATAATGGAAAAAGACAACAAACCCAATACACAGGCAAACTAAGACTTGGCTGCTTTTCAGCTGCTCTGACATGGCTCAGCTTCTCAAACACACTCACACCTCAGCTTATTAATATGTGCTCACAAATAAGAAACAGGTTTGTAATGTTAATTTGCTCTTTTACCTGTTTTGTACTCTCTGGCCCCAACTCATCTCTCTCTTCCACTACAGTGGAACAGGGACTGCCTCCTTCCATTGTTTGAGGAGGTTAAGGTGGTATATCTGCCATGCATTCCCCCTGTCTGTGTGCAAAATTTTACAATTGACTTCTCCCACTCACGCTCGGTGTGACCTCTAAGGGGGCATTGTCATTTAGTGGGTAATTTGGAGCTAGAGGTGGGAAGCAGTACAAGGACTTGATCTTGTGATTGCCTATTATATAGTTGTTGCTGCCTCTCCTGAGCCAGGAGCAAATTCTCCTGTGATAAGTGACTCAGTGCTTGGAGTTTTGCTTGCAGGTCCAGGATGTATTGAATTTCATTTTTAATAGGTGTTGGACTGTCCTCCCAGTTTTCTTTAATCATGTCCAACATTCCATGGGACTTTCACCTGCATACAGTTTAAGAAGGGGAAAACCCTGTAGAGGCCTGGGAAACCTCCTGGACTGAAAATAATAGGGTTTCCAACCATTTATCCCAATGTTGACTATGCATGAACTTATGAATCATGTTTTTATTAAGTGTTTTATTAAAGCATTCCGTTAACCCGTCAGTTTGGGCATGGTAAACGCTGGTGCAGATTGCTTTAATTTCCAGTAACTCATATAGCTCGCATAGTGTACATGACATAAATGTACGTGCCTTGGTCAGTTAGGATCTCTTTCAGGATCCAAAATTGGGAGATTACTCAAAAAAGTGACTCTGCTATGCTTTTTGCTGAGATCATTCTCAGAGGCACAGCTTTAGGATATCATATTGCATCCACCATAATTAATATGAAGTGATATCCCCTTGCTGATCGGTCTAATGACCAGCTGACATGCACGGCACAATGAACACCATCGAGAATGCCTGGCCAATAAAAATGAGCCATTAACCGGGCAAGTGTCTTGTCTAACCTGAGAAGTCCTGCCATGGGGTTATAATGAGTTACATTGAAAAGCATTTCCCTGTGGCTTTTCAGTACCAACAGTTGGGTCACTGACTGTCCTGTCTGAGTGTCTCGGCTCACTCATTGTGAGGAAGTGCTCATTAATAACTGCGAAAAGGTTAGTGCAGCCCCAGCCTGTACACTGCGTCCATCTAATGTAATGACTTGCCCAAAAGCGTTTCTCAAAGTATTGTTGCATGACTGCTCCTGAGGAAAATCCATGAGGAGCTCGAGGAGAGGGGGTGGGATCCCTGATGAAGAGCATCAGCCTCCAAGGTGGAGCAAACCTAACACTTTTTTTTTTTTTTTTGCCAGGATCTACCCAGTCCTAAATCACCCATAACTGACTGAACTCCGGCCAATCCATTCCCAAGATTACTGGGTGGGAAAGATGGGGACTAACTACCACATTTATGTTATGATTTTGTCCCTTGTATATAATTGTGAGAGGCACAATAGGATATGTGTGCACATCTCCGTGTACCTCCCAGCACCCATCCAAAGCCTTGCCTTGAATTAGACTTTGGAGGATCAAGGTCTATATGCTTCCTGAATCCACCAAGGCTTGATGTATACCCCCATGAGTACTAACCGGCACTTGGTATGTTGTGGATTGGGGGAGGGTCTTGGGACTACAGAGATCCAGAGTACCTGGCCCACATCCATCCTTGGGTACTCAGCTTGGAAGTGCCCAAGTCCTCCACAGCCCCAGCAGACCTGCCTGGGCCCTGTTTCAGATTGCTGGTTCACCACTTGTACCAGGATCATTTGCTGCAAACTCACAAGATGATGATATTGCCTGTATTTGCGCTAGTGACTGGACCCTCTGGATGAGCGAAATGAACTCCATGTCCATTGTTCTCTGGGCTGCTTTCTTCCAGGTTTCTTCTGGCACCAGTGAAGCAGGAGACAACACGTGTCAGCAGGGGCAAGGTCGAGCATCAGCTGCGGTGAAAGTGCCTTGTCATTCAGAACCATGCTAGCTTGGCGAGAAGGTTCCAGGGAAAGATTGCTGTATAATGTGGTTTTGTGAACGTCAGAACTGATAGTGTTGTTCCTTGACATAAATGTCTTCTATGCTGTCTGATCATATTCCTCAGGAATCTCTTGATGATTATTTGAAGGTTTGTGTTCTTGTTCCAACACGTCCTCATTGTGCTCCTGATCTGACACCTCTTCTTCCCCTTCTTGTCCACTGAAATGATGTTGAGAATCTCTTACCATTTCTGACCACTAAACCATTTCATGGTTGTACCAAAGATATGATTGGATTGAAATGGAGCTCAAGCAGGTTTGACACTTTTTTATAGTCATTAGCCTATACCGGCTTCTCAGGAAATGAGGTGCTTGCAGCACGTTTGTATCAAGTACAGTGTAATTGGAACTGCAAGTGCCTGTTTTCACATGGGAACACTTTTGGATCTGTTGATGGTGTCAAGGCCCCACTGACTGTAGCTACACATTCCCATCCTAATAATCTAGGTATATGGCCAATGCACAGTTTTACTGTTTCAGTATTCCCTTTGGTAAAGCTGTATTTTATTCAATACATACCAATACATCTATGTCAATACACTGACCCTGAACAGGACCTATATACTGATTTGCATAGCACCTGTATAAAAACTTGTGAAAAAATATTTTTCAGTTTTTGCCAATTTTGGGTAACTTTAGGAAAAGTCATCAAATTTTAAGAGGTTTCCATAACTTCAAATGTCAAAATGGGCCAGTTTAGACCCAAACATTGTGTTTCACACTTAATGTCTTTTTACAAGACACTTTTTTTTGTTAAGGAAAAAAACTGAATCAATTAAATTAATTTATGTTTTAATGTAATTTACTTATTAAAACAGAATTGCATTACTTTGATTGATTGGTACCATGTGTTATGATTTTATTTCAAGCTAAAAATTTTATATATTTCTGTCTTTTCCTTTCTCTCTCTTTTGTTTTTCAGGGAGGTACTGGAGAAGGATGCCAAGGACTATGCTGACTCTATCCATGCTATTTTTGTTGAAACTAGTGCCAAAAATGCTATTAACATCAATGAAATCTTCACTGAGATAAGTAAGGACTTAGTTAAGCAGTCAGTCACCTTTGCTATTTTAAGGAGTGTGGCCACAATCTGGCTCAAATAGACTTAATTAAACATGAAAATTTACAAGGTATTATGTTTATTAAGAAACTTTATTGAGACTAAAAGATTTAGCCCACAAGTTTGTCAAGTTGTATGTGGTTTTATATATATATATATATATATATATAATGATCTTATATTTTTATGGAGAAGGGGTCTTAACTTACACATTATATTGTCATAAGGATGTGAATACCTGACCAATCATACCAATATGTGCTTGTTGAACATCCTATTATAGATTTAGGTCCGCTTTGCTGTTATTATAACCTCCACTCTTCTGGGAAGGCTTTCCACCAGATTTTGGAGCATGGCTGTGGGGATTTGTGCTCATTCAGCCGTAAAAGTGTGGTCTGCACTGACTTAGGACGAGAAAGCCTGATGCACAGTCAGAGTTCCGATTCATCCCAAATGTGTTCATTGGGGTTGAGGCAGGGCCAGATTGCCTCAAGACTTACCTGGTACACGTGTCAAACACAAGGCCTGGGGGCCACATCAGGCCCACAGCTTTGTTTTATTTGGCCCATTTGAACTTTATTAAAAAAAAAAAAAAAAAAGTAGTGAAATGGCCTGCACTTTTGCACACTATCCATAATTCACAGCAGATCCATAGTGTAGAGGTTAATCTTGATCCCAGAACTTTTGTGGCTCATCTCTGTATTTCTTTGTGAATTCCAATCTGGTCTTCTGATTCTTACTGCTGATGAGTGGTTTGCATCTTGTGGTATGGCCTTTATATTTCTCCTCTGAAAGACTTCTTTTAACGGTGGATTCTTTTAACTGTGGAGGTTGTTGGTGATGTCACTGACTGTTGTTCTTAGGTTTTTCTTCACAGCTCTCACAGTGTTTCATCAACTGCTGGTGTTTTCATTGGCCAAACTATTCGATGTATTGGCCATGCCCAATGCTTGTGCAATGGCTCTGATCGATTTTCCAGCTTCAAAATTGCTTTCTTTTCTCCCATAGACAGCCTTCTGGTATTCATGTTGGTTTATCCTTTTGGTAGACATTCAGAGCTTTTAATTATTTAAACACTCAATCTAACCGGGCACGCTGATGCAACTAGAAATGCCTGTCAGTCACATGTTCCAATATTTTTGGTCACTTGACTGTTGTATTGAAGGAGCACATCATGACTCAAACACTCATGCATGTAACCGTAACATCAAATTACTTTTTGTAATCAAAATCGGTGCCCATGTTCTATGTAGGAACATTTGGGTCATGTTGTGCTCGGTATGGAAAAAATGATCATGTAGGAGAACACAGTTGATGTTATGGATTTTATTTAAAATAACTGTGAGATTGGATTGGTGATGCAATGGATGTCAAACTGACATTTTGAGGAAGATACAGAATGTGGACTGACCTCAGTAAAGGTCAGCATTTTAGCTAGGATGTGAGTGTTTTTATTTATTTATTTATTTATTTTATTAATTTTTTTATTTTATTTTTTAATGCAGGGATAAAATGTGGAAACTTAGATGAAGATTTTATTTTGCGTGCAGTTATTCCCAAACCATGGCCTTTCATGTTGGTAATATTAGAACATGAGTAAAGGCCTCATATTTTTGTTTTACTAATGGATAATGTGTGCATTTTGTCATATTTTCTTCAGCCAGAGCATCATTCTGCCTCAGTTTCACGCAAATATGAATTAACAAACTAACCTGACTCTGCTATGGTCTCTATATCATTCCTTAATATGCATGCACAATACACCTTACTGAAGGCAAGTAAACTAACCAACTGCTAAATAATTTTAACAAAATAAATAAACTTAGCACTCAGTGGTTCTCTCGGTGTCTCGCGAGTCTATTGCTCCTCACAGTAGCCCTGAGTTTGGTGCTCGTGAATAATGCACTCTGGTTGGTTAATCCGGTCAAGCCTGTTTAAAGGGACCACATCCTCTTTAAAATGCAGGATTAGTTCACATGAAAACAAACAGACTCTCATCTCACACTTTTTCTGGTGCTGTATGACATAAACACACACACACCCAGAGCCCAGGGTCCAAAAGTCTGAGCATTTTCTGAGTATGCAGATTTTGGTAGGCTATATTTTTTCTCCAAATCTATTAATTAGAAAAATAACGACATAAAGTCTTCAGTTTTAACCAAGAAGAGGCAAAGCAAAGTTTATCTTCATGTATCAAATGGTTTCAAATATAAATATATATAAATATGCAAATATATGCATTATTTTTAGTTGTAGTGCCCCCTATGGGCCAGGTGTTTGAAATTTGAGGGGTGGCCAGAGTGTGTCCTAGTGACTACGCATTGTAAAGTTTGTAGGAATTTGACTTTGCAATCAAAAGATATGGCTGTTTTAGTACATTCAGTTCAATTGTATAGCACTTTTAACAATGGACATTGTCATAAAGCAGCTTTGCAGAAATAAATGGATTCACAAAAAATATATTGTAAATATGTGAATTTATCCCTAATGAGCAAGCCAGAGGCGATGGTGGCAAGGAAAAACTCTGAGACAATATGAGGAAGAAACCTTGAGAGGAACCAGGCTTAAAAGGGAACCCATCCTCATCTGGGTGCAACGAATAGTGCAATTATATTGTCAAGATATAACCCAAAAGGTAAAGTCATTTATTATAGTGCCCACTTATGTTGCATATAGGTCATTTCATTTGCCTGAATATGGGGTAGGATATGGAATTTAACTACCAAATTTTGTGGCAATATTTCAGTGATTAACTCGGGTTGGGAGGGTTACTTTTCTATGACAGCTTATGACTACGGTTGCCACAAACAGTTTTGCACTCAAGTCTCCATCACTGAACAGTAGCTAAGTTCAACAAAACAGACTTCATGTGAAAACTGTAATGAATTTTTTGTTTACACAATTGCATGATTGGACCATGTAGACCACTGGACCACTGCCCATGGTCAGCCAGATGAGGATGTGTTCCCTTTTGAGTCTGGTTCCTCTCAAAGTTTCTTCCTCATATTGTCTCAGGGGCTTTTTCCTTGCCACCATCGGCTCTGGCTTGCTCATTAGGGATGAATTCATACATTTAAAATTTATATCCTGAATGTATTTATTTCTTTTAACTGCTTTGTGACGATGTCCATTGTTAAAAATATAGATATATGATAAAGCGCTATAGAAATAAAATTTGATTGAACTTTAAAGATCTATTCCGTTACAGTTACAAATTCATACTTCAAATTAAAAGTATCACAATATGAAAGTAATGCAATCTGATTACTTTTGGATTATTTCAAGGTCACATATGTCAGTAAAGTCAAGAGAAAAGGAATATGAACAACATCAGTGGAGCACGTATCTGTAAGGGCAGTGACCACTCGAAAATTTGAAGATCGAAAATATTATTGAAGTTCATAATTTTCCAACAAGATCTTAGAAGCTTTGCTATACAGTATGTCTTTACTAACCACATTATTATTTACCTAATTACCTAATGTTAACAAGGACAGTGTCACACACAACATTTAAAAAAGTCTGCACCATCTACATGTACATTAAGCTGTTTCAAAATACAAGTTGATCAAGGCAATGATCTTTCTTCATTTTGCTGATTGCCCTTGGGGGATTGGTGGAAGTTCCTCTAACTGGCTTTGGCAATAGGCATCCCGTGTACTGGGAATGGATGGAGTGGGGCGATCCTGGGAAGGGAGTCGTGTTAATATGTACCAAAATACAGGGGGTACCTAGCACAGCTGGCAACCTTACCCACAACTGTGATCATGTAAATCAGGGAATTTCAAAGCACTAACACTAAATAATTTTAGCTAACCTAGCTAACATAATCTCTGTGTTAAAATAATTTAAATTTGATAAATCATCCATAAAGATGTGTTCGCAGCTGGAAGGCATAGTTTGCACTGTACTGTCATAGTTGTTGTTTCCATTTTCTCCTTTATAGACAAAATGATTTCGAAATTTCCATGAATGTAATGCATTTTTTCCAGCGGGCATCATCGTGATTAGCAGATGTTTCAACATGCCTCTAGAGCAGAATGATTAAAGACCGATATTATCTGCACATATACCAGGTGGCTTAAATAAGTCAGGACTGGCAAGAGAGAACCAGAACTATAATAAAGCAGCTGTCTATATTGCGTTAAAAGATTAATTTCTTTGGTTTTAAATGAAAAAATTGTAATCCTCATAGTATTTCCATTTTTTACAAGACTTTTTTTTTTTTTTACCTGTAATCTGATTACTTTGTTTTTTGATGTAACTAACTGATTACAGTTACCAGTTGTTTGTATCCTGATTACATGTATTCCATTACTCCCCAAGCCTGATGATAACCCTGTCTTATAGCTGTTTAAGTAAGTTAGAGTTTGCTTAGAATTCATTGACATATGGTGGCCATATTGCTTACACCACCACCTTTGGTGCTTGGACCCCTTATGGTTAAATTAAATTAGCATGTTAATAATAGAGGAAATTACATCTTACATCTTGTAAATACTGATCTACTTTTCTTTCTTCTCTTACTGAAATAAACCTCCAAATGGTATCATCCAATAGTTGTTGTTTCGGCTGCTCCCTTTAGGGGCCACCACAGCGAATCATTGGTCCCCATATTTGATTTGGCACAGTTTTTAAGCCGGATGCCCTTCCTGACGCAACCCTCCCCAATTTTATCCACGTTTGAGACTGGCACTGGAAGTGCACTGACTGGGGTTGGTCCCCTGCCTGGGAATCAAGCGCCGTGGCCCAACCACTATTCCTCCAGGGACCCATTATCATCCAATAGTGCATATATTTAAATAGTTTCTCTTAGCTCTTCTTTTTTCTAGAAACTGTTCTAATTATAGAGCCTAGATTCTTAACATTAATCAATATAATACGTTACATACGATTTAAAAAAAAAATTGCCTTTGATTACGGCTCTATGGGGTCTCACAAAAATGCTGATGTGGCCTGGGCAGAATTTGAGTTTGACACCCCTGGCTTATCTGTACATGGCCTTGTGCTACAGGAACACTATCCTGTTGTACTCATGGATGGTTGTGTAGAAATGAAAAGTAAAATAAAATTTTAACTAAACATGTGGCAGGGTGCCTGCAGTGCTTCATTATAAAAAAAAAAAAAATTATATTTCATTGGCAAGCATGATTGATAAAGACACCCACCTGGACATTTTGAGTGTAACCCTAATCAAGACATGCTAAATACAGCCCTGGGTTGAGGTGAGGGCTCTGTGCAGGCAACTCAAGTTCTTCCACACCAGCCTTGGCAAATCATGTCTTTATGGACCATGCTTTGTGCACAGGGGCATTATCATGATGAAAGAGGTTTGTGCTAGTTCCCATTTGTTCCAGTAAAAGGGGGTTCTTCATGCTACCGCATATAAAGTAATACTAGACAATTGTGTACTTCCAACTTTGTGGCAACAGTTTGGGGATGGCCCACATATGGGTGTGATGGTCAGGTGTTCACATGCTTTTGGACATATATTGTAGCTTCTTAAAGAACTTTGTGGATGCATTTTAACTAATGATCTGTATGTAATCTTGTTCTTTTTATTTCAGGTCAGAAGATTCCACTTTTAGACACAAGTGACTCAGGTGTGAGGGGCTTGAAACTGCGGCGTGAACAATCGGACGTAACCAGGGAACGCACTTGCTGCTAATGCACAATTAGGCCAAATCTATTTCTACCTTTTTTCACCTCTTCATAACTAAGAAACAGAATGGATAACAGTGAAATTATAATAGGAGCGCAAGATCTTAATGACATCACCACCTTGGAATCTTCCTCAGTCTAAACCCCAAACAGAGCCCTTTGCAAGAAAAAAGGAAAAAAAAAAAATCTGCTCATTGCATTGCTCTCCGGAGTTCTTGTTACAACGGAAACTGCTACTCTTATGACTGTCTGTCTGTGGCTAACTAAAGTATACCAGCTCTGGTCTCTCAGACCTCAAGTCACTCCCTACTTGGTGTTTATTTTTTGTAAATCTTAAAAACATTCAGAAGGAAAAAGAAAAAAGACACTGGTTTTATTCCTGTTGAGAAATCAAAATGTTGCTCTGGATCTTTGTTTCTCCATAACCTATATCAATACATCTTTGTGTGCATACTTGAGGCTCACATGGTTTCATTTTTAGATTTTATGTTAAGGTAAGTTTTCTGACTGGTTGTGAACGAGAAGTAACTAAGCAAATTGTAAAAAAAAAAAAAAAAAAACTATCTACTTTAAGACTATGGGGAAACATTTATCTGAAGAAGTGCTGCTAATGTTTTTTCTTGTGGTAGAATCATTTTGGGCTTTTTGGAATCCTTTTTTCCTTTCAGATTGCAACAAGAGAATTCAATGGCCTGATCCAACAGTATGATTTACACAGTGAATACTTTCTATTTCATACAGTTCCAAATTGGTTTCATGGTTATATGTGTCACTAGCAAAATCAGTGTTGATCTTTTTTTAGTGTTATGTTAGTCATGAATTGATTGAAGTCCGCCATTTAAGTCACACATCCCCAATCCTGGTCAGAGGGAGTACCCTCTAGTCATTTTAGCATTTTCTCTACTCCCAACACACCTGATTCAACTAATCAGCTAATTAAGAGCCCTTCCTAAGTTGAAGTGGGTGTGTTAGAGTAGGGAAACTCTGAACTGTGCAGGACAGGGGGTACTCCAGAGCTAGGGTGATTTAACATGTTTCTAATTAATCAATCAATCTATTTCTAATAAATCACATTCACTTCTTTCTAATTCCACAGATTTCTGCTAGGAATTTTTGGTGCCTTCATTTTTGGTGGTTGGGAATGTCGCAATTTACCAGACAAGTCAGTATAATTCTGGTCGTATGTTAATTACTACTGCTGCAAGAAAACACTGAAATGTTGGGCTATACAAAAATGACATCCTGAAGTAAAATTAACGTTTACTTAACTTTTTTTTGCACACAGTCAATATGTAAATAAACATAAATAAAATAGTCAACAGGCCTATGAAAGCAGCAAACAGCCGAGAACAATAAAACACACTAACGAAAAATATTACCTTAAGACAAGGCTGCTAATAACATTTTATTTATGTTTACTTTAACTCGATTGAAATGTGTTTAAAGAAGCACCCAAACCTTTCAACGCATATTCTCAAATGTACAACATTTCTGCTTATTTGCAGCTGGACCAGCGTTATATGTCTCTGACCTGAACATGTTCCACACTGTCTTGATTAGGCTGATAAGAATCGCTTGCTTTTAGGAAGAAACTTTTAAGAGTCGACTGTTGCCTGTATTAACTGCGTGATTGTTCAGTGACCATTTGCTGGTAGGTCTCGGTATCAGCCACCTTGGGTTCCACAAGGAAAAGGACATTTGAACTTTGAAATTTGAATTGAGTAATGCAGTATCTGGCTGGGTAAGAGGTAATTTTAATTGTGACTGTGACAGGAGTCTTTCTGAAGATTCTGTAACTGAGTAACCTATCTGGATTTTCTGTGCACGTCAGCAGCAAGTTCCGCCTATAAGAACATCCAGAGTTTCCATCCCTCAAACAAACCCCCATGACAAGCAGCATTATCATTATTTAGCTAAGATTTGTACTTTGCTATCTGTCTTTGCTGTCTTTCTCAGATAAAATGGATATTAAAAACACTTGGTAACCATTTAGCAAACTGCACGAATCCCAATTTAATTCCTGTCTTGTCTTTTGAACACAAACACTGTAGCTATGATGTGCTGGAAAACAATGATTCTACAGCAGTGGCTATATGAGGCTAGCAGCAGGTAGATACACAACCACCAGTGGCAGCACGCTTAAACAGCTACATGTAAACAGTGCCTTTATTTCCTTCAGCATATTGTCTATGTTAATTTAAAGTGACATGTATTACTGAATAAAAGGAGGTGTAGAAAATATCTGTAATTACTTTAAAAATCACATGTACTTTATTTACTTTGACATTTATGAATATTTTTACTGTGTCTAGCAGGATCTTAGTTTGCTGGTCACGCTGAGATTATACCGGTCAAATACCAGAATTTACCGCTAACCCTGATACACTGTGTGTGTTTGTGTGTTTATATGTTTATATGCGTGTGTGTGTATGTATGTATGTATGTATGTATACATACTGTATATGTATGTATGTGTGTGTATATGTATGTGTGTGTGTGTATGTATGTATGTACAGTCAGGTCCATAAATATTGGGACATGGACACAATTCTAACATTTTTGGCTCTATACACCACCACAATGGA
>CM074975.1:3390288-3403411 GCA_037576825.1 Pangasius krempfi | reverse complement strand
AGAGTTGAAGCTGTTATAGCTGCAAAGGGTGGGCCAACTCCATATTAAACCCTACGGATTAAGAATGGGATGTCATTCAAGTTCATGTGCATGTAAAGACAGATGTCCCAAAACCTTTGGCAATATAGTGTACCTTTACATTTTTTTTTAACCTTCTTAGATTCCTGACATTTGTTAGTAAAGAATGTTTTCCTCTCCTTCTCCTTCAAAGCCCTGAACTTCATGAAGGAATCCAATGTAGTTCTCCCTGTTTTTCCTGCTTCAAACACAATGTCCAATCAAATCAAAACTTAATGAATGCTCTCACATTAACCTTACAGGAAAGCTCACCTAGCAAATGTTCTGTACTAAATTAATATAGTAATAACCTTCATGTGTACCTGCACTCGTGCTTGGCTGATTCTCATCAGGAACTTTGCACCATCTTTCAGAAATGTTATGCTTTGGCCACATGCACTGCAAAACACAGGACAGCTTTCCACTGTAGTGCCACAAAATGGACAATACATTGGGATCTGCAAAAAAAAAAAAGACTAACTTCAGAGAACAAGCCTCTTAAAAGTGCATTCAGACTAACAATAATCTTCTAAAATAACGCTTCACAACACAAATCACAGTGGCTGCGTCCAAAACCATGTACTGCATTCAATCCAGTACCTAATGATCAGTAAATGTGTGTAGTATGAATACAATCCGCCCTGTTGGCATTGTCATGTGACTTACAACGTCATGGTAACCTAATCAACTTAAAGAGCCCGTCAGATTAGAGCAACTGTTTGTTTGTTTGTTTTTTCTTGTTTAAACCTTCAACAAGTTAACAATTTACTCAGGTGTTACACAAGAACAGTTCAACCACAAGGAACATGGAACAACGTTTAATATCTATAGCACTTGTACATAAAAAGAGCCGACGCGCTGCCTTCCGCCATTTTTGATTGTAACAGCTTTTTCCGCGCCAGTCGCGGTGCCTTATGGGATAGCGCTTCCATACTACAGAATCTCAGCGGAAGCAGTAGGTCATCCGGGTACTTCCCGCCTACTGTTTATGAATACTCAGAATTCTGACATACTATATAGTAGGGAAGTAGGGATATTCGGACGCAGCCAATTTCGAAGAACGAAAACTGATAATGTACTTAACTAACTTTATGGTAATATGCACGGGACAAATGTACTCGTGTTCAAGTGATTAGCAACACTAAAATTAAAAACATTTTGCTTTTACTTGATTTTACTTACACTGACAGTCTCTTCATGCATGAAACAACAATCCACACTGCCTGTGGAAACGCGGGACAGAGCCCCCTAGCGGTCAGGAGCGATTCCGTTGGAACTACATTGTATTTGTATCTTTGTGTTTACTTTAATGGTATAAAGTGTTTTCACTAATTAGCTGAAAGTCTTTGGAAGTTTGTAAATTCCATCAAATCACCTGTGTACCTAATTACTGTATGTCTGATGAGTGCATAATCTGTTTAACGAGCGCCATTATTAGTGATAAGGTGCCCCCTGCTGATCATAGCTCGGAATTTAATTAGATTAAATTAAATTAAATTAAATTAAACAGCTCAAATAACAAGTTCATGTTGTTTTCCAAAGACACATATTCATTATAATGATCTGTATCCTAAACCAGCACTGAGAGAGTACCACTGTTGTACCTTTTTCCCCCAACACCATTGTAATGTTTTTAATGTTAGGAAATTAAAGTTTGATGAATGGTGTTAAAGCTAGAATGTGTTTGTTTACCAAAAGAGGCAGTAGTGGAGCAAAAGGAGGCAGTTTTATCTTGATGAAAATAATTTATGTCATGAAACTGCAGTCCAAATATTGTATTTTATTAGGCTGCACAAAAAAGGAAGAAAAGAACAAATAAATAAGAGGATGTTAAATAGTGGGAGAATAGAGTCTATGAGTGGTAGGAAACCCCCAGGCTTACAGAAATGGTTTAACCCTAGTGCTCAGCAGTCAATGGGAACCTGTAACACTCACCTGTTCAGACTGGAAAAGTGGCCAAATGGCTCAAAACTGTGTGAACTTGATGTCTGAGATCACACGTTGTTTGTTTATGTGTGGGGGGAAAAAATCAACACGTGATCACCGCATCAATAACACATTAACAACGCGCAAACAAACAACGTGTTGTTCAGGTGTGAAAAACAATCGTGTAGTTTTGAGCCGCATGGCCTTCCATAATAAAGAGCCGGCTGTAGGAGTCGACTCATTCGCTAAAGAAAACATCTCGAGCCCAAACATGGCGAATGTACTGCTCGAGTTCAAGGCTTCAGTCGGTGACTTGGAGCCTCAAAATTGTCCACTGCTCATCATCGGGCAGCTCGGATACTTGCAACAAATAAACTGGAATCAAGTTAAAGGGAAACTGCTGCCGGTGGTGACCAAAGAGGCAAGGAACGCTAGCATTAGCCCATATATTGGGAAAATGAGAGCTAGGCTAACTGGTATTCATGAATATATAACATGACTGTATCTGTGTTGTGTAACATCATTAACTGTTTCGATTAGTGTTACGTGTGTAATAGGTACTGCATTGCTGGCCAAATACTGTGTTACTGTGAGCCTAATAATAATTAGGACAGCACTTGAACTGGAGCTACGCGGCGAATGTAGCTAGGAGAGGTTAGCCTTCCATTTAGCATCGGTTAGTCACCGCGGTCAAGATATCCGCGCTTACGTTGTCATGCGCATATATGTACGACGTTACGGTAACCTCTCCCGCAGCACAGGGAGCTCAGTAACAGCGCGCGGTCAAAAAGCCTGGAAGTTTTCAGTCAGAAAATTGGACTAGATGCTTCAAATTATCCACTTTTACTTGGGAAAAAAAGCAAGTCAGTGGCTATAGTGCTATTTTACATAAATACTCAAGCAAAATCAAAGTAATACGTAAAAATACCCTTAAGTTTATTTTGGTTAAGTAAATATTCTTGTGTAACCTTTCAAAATATAGCCTACGCTACCATTTGGAAAAGAAATTAGCCTGTTTGATTACAATCAGAAAACTACTTTAAAAAAAAAAAAAATTTAAATAATAATGCATTTAGATGGGTTAATATATGTTTGGTTTATATGGGTTAAATACACACTAAATGGCCAAAAGTTTGTGGACACCTGATATAACATTCATTCCAGATTTAGTCCCACATTTGTTCTCGTGATAAGCTCCACTCTTCCGGGAAGGCTTTCCACTAGATTTTGGAGCGAGGCTGTGGGGATTTGTGTTCATTCCGCCACAAGAGCGTTAGTGAGATCAGGCGCTGATGTTGGGGTGCAGTCGGTGTTCCAGTTCATCCCAGAGGTGTTCAGTGGGGTTGAGGTCAGGGCTCTGTGTAGGACACTCGAGTTCTTCCACTCCAACCTTCACACACCTTCATGTCTTCATGGAGCTCATTTGTGCACACATGCATTGTTATGCTGGAACAGGTTTGGGTCTCTTAGTTCCAGTGAAGGGAAATTGTAATGTTACAGCACACAAATACATCCTATACAGTTGTGTGCTTCCAACTCTGTGGCAACAGTTTGGAGAAGAACCACATATGGAGGTGCTGGTCAGGTGTCCACAAATATTTGGCCATATAGTGTATATTTTATAGGTTAAATGTGTATTATATATGTTATATAGGTCAGTGACTAAGTTTTTGGTATTATACATATTTAAATATTAGATGTTAGCTCATTTTATTATTTAAACTGTATTGAAGCATAACATTGTCAACCATGTGTAAAAGGAAGGCCGTTTTCACTTAGATGTAAATGATACAGTAAAAAAATAGGCTTTCCTGTTACTAAATCCTTTTGTGTCCTAATTGGTTTGTATGTTTTCTGTATCTTTTGGTCAGATGTTATTACAAGGCTTCGTCATGTGCTTCAAAATGTCCACTTCTGTTATATCTATTTGTTAATGTATTTTTCAGGACCTTTCTGTAATGCCAAAAAATTCCACTACCCTGCCAAAGAGAAAGCAGTTGACAAAAACTAAAACATACAGTTTTAGGGAAATGTATGTTCACTGTACTATTTCTCTTACATGGCATACTGAGGTCTTAATCCCTCTGGCTTTATCTGATTATTATACAGTCCACAGCAAGGCCAATTCTTTTGTTTTTGCTATACACTGAAGACATTTGGGTTGGAGGTCAAAAGATGAATATGAGATAATAGATCAGAGTTTCAGATTTCGTTTCCTGATATTTACATCTAGATGCATTAAACAACTTAGAATATGGCACCTTTGGTGGCAGACCACCCAATTTTTATGCGGTCAAAAATATTGGAACAGATTCAGATTGTCTTTAAGGAAATTAAAGTAAATGGCAATATGACATGGCCATTCTCAAACTTTTTGCTTTCCCCCCTTGGTTAAGTCTTTTGTTGTGTTTGCAGTGTTTTGGGTCATTGTCTTCATGCCTGCATGATGAAGTCCTTCCCAATTAGATTGGATGCATTTTTCTATAAACTGGCAGACAGAATGTTTCTGTAGACTTCTGAACTCATTCTGCTGCTACCATCATGAGCTACATCATCAATAAAGATTAGTGAGCCCGTTCCAGAAGCAGCCATGTAAGCCCAAGCCATGACACTACCTCCACTGTGCTTGACCGGTGAGCTCATATGTTTTGGATCATGAGCCTTTCCATCACTTTGGTAGAGATTAATCTTGGTTCCAGAACTTTTGAGGATCATCTCTGTATTTCTTTACACATTTCAGTCTGGCCTTCTGATTCTTACTGCTGTTGAGTGGTTTGCATCTTGTGGTATGGCTGGTTAGAGGTTGTTGGTGATGTCACTGACTGAAGTTTTTGGGTTTTTCTTAGCCAATCTGTTCCATGTCTGGTTGTTATTACACCGGCTTTTTTTCCCCCCAGGACATTCCAAATTGTTGTATTGGCTATGCCCAGTACTTGTGCAATGGCTCTGATCGTTTTCCCTCTTTTCTCTCTTTAAAAATGGATTGCATTTCTCACATAGACAGCTCTATGGTCTTCATGTTGGTTTACCATTTTTACAACAAATGCAGTCTTCCCGGGTGAAACCCAGGGCTCAGACCAAGGGTATACATTCAGAGCTGTTAATTGTTTAAATAATCAGTCAAACAGGGAACACCTGGGCCGCAAGAAACACCTGTCAGTCACGGGCTCCGGTATTTTTGATCACTTGAAAAATGGGTGGGTTCAAGCAAAAGGTGCCATGTTTGAAGTTGTTTAACATGTCTAGATGTAAATATCAGGAAATGAAAACTGAAATTCTGATCTGCCGTCTCATATTCGTCTTCAAATCCAACCTCAAATCTCAAAGCCACCTCAAATCCAAAATGTCTTCATTATACAGCAAAAACAAAAGAATTGGCCTTTGCTGTTCCAGTACTTCCCCTATTACAGAAAGGGACTGCACAAAGGTGAAGTTTAATAAGATATTTATCGGAATATTTCCATAATGTTTAGTAATTTCCACGACCCTGTGCAAGAGGAAGGCTTTGAGTGTGTATATATCCCCATTTTGGGCAACTTGTACTATTGTATTTTATTTTATTTTATTTGGCAGAGTGAGCTTTTCATGTGTTCAAATGTGTCAGTATATGATTATTACATGTGGACTCAATTTGATAAGCTGTTATTCAGAATTTTCCAAATAATATTTGAAAATTTTTGTTAGATTCTAAAAGGAGAATTATTAAGCGAAATATTATGGGAAAATTCTGAATAACTTTCACTGTATCATTTTCTTTTAAATCAAAAATGAAATTCTTATGCGTGGTAGCGGGTTCATGACCCTGTGCAAGAGAAAGGCCTTGAGTGTCTATATCCCCATTTTGGGGAACTTCTACGCTTCCGTTTTTTTGTTTGTTTTTTTTTTAATTTTAAAAAGAAATGCAAAGTCAGTGCTTCGTGTATTCTAATGCGTCAATATAGGATAATCCAATAACAATACAATAACCCTTAAAAGTATAGGTCTTTCCTTTAGAGAAATTGCAAAAAAGCCAAGGTGTCAGTGAGTACAGTTTCCTACACTTATCAAAAGGCACTTGGAAACTGGAGGAAACTCTGACAGGAAGAGGTCTGGCAGATCCAAAGCCACAACCGAATCAGAAGACAAGTTTCTGAGAGTCAACAGCTTGCGTGATAGGCGGTTCACAGGACAACATCTTCAAGCACAGCTTAACACTGGTCGAAGTAAGCAAGACTCAGTTTCAGCTGTGAAGAGAAGACTTCGAGCTGTAGGTTTGACAGGTCGAGTGGCAGTAAGAACGCCATTGCAAAATAAGAAAAAGAGGCTTGCTTGGGCCGTGGAGCACTGCCGGTGGACTACTGAAGACTGGAAGGTCTTATAGACCGATTGAAATCTTTGGTTCATCACGCAGGGTTTTTGTACACCATTGAGTAGGCGAAAGGATGGTTCCTCGGTGTGTGACACCTACTGTCAAACATGGAGCAGGTGGCGTGATAGTCTGGGGCTCTTTTGCTGGATCCAGAGTCGGTGATTTGCACAGAGTGAGTGGTACCCTGAACCAAAACTACTACCACAGCATTTTGCAGCGCCGTGCACTACCCTCTGGTATATGCCTAGTTGATCAGGGGTTCATCCTACAGCAAGATAATGACCTGAAACATACCTCCAGGCCGTGTCAGAACTACCTTAGAAGAAAGGAACAATACGGTAGGCTTCAAATCATGGAATGGCCAGCACAGTCTCCAGACTTATACCCCATCGAGCTGGTTTGGGATGAACTGGACAGAAGGGAAGAATTTTGTTCAAGAATTGTTGGGAAGAATTTCCAAACAATATTTGATTTCCGTTGTAGAAAGAATGCCACGAGTGTGTTCAGCTGATGAGTCAAAAATTTTAGCTTAAATTTTGTTAAACAAAACGGTTCTGTGATTTCCTTGTTATGTCCAGTTGTTTTTGTTCTATCCTTTCATTTCCTTCATTACCTCAAGGCCTCAAGCATATGAACACATACCAAACGTAAGGATTTCATTTTAGATTCAAAAGAAACTGATAAAGTAAATGTTCCCCAACATGAAACTACTGATAGAGAACGTATTCCTATGTCACACAGTTATGACAATTTTGAGCTAATTTGAATATAGCGCTAGAAATGCAGGGTACATACTGGAAGTATGCTTCACTGTAAATTCAATTATTCGGTCTCATAAAGAAATCATTAAATCCGTTTCATCATATGATCAGTCTCATAGCATACTCTTTAGAATTTTAACTACAAATTAAAATGACTTTCAAATATATAAAAATGACAAAAATCTCAGTTTTAGATGAGAGCAGTAATAATCAATGACTTAGTTCTGAATAACTGAGACAAATTAAACGTTAAATAAAATTTAATTTACTAAAACATAATGAAAAAAGTAGAAACACCAATCTGTTACTAAACGTAGGGCCTAATTCTAAATAAGGATAGACAAAGGAAAGTTGCATGTGTGAGAGAGGGGGAGCGAAAATATTTCTGATGACAAAACAACTTCCAAATCGCAGTAACCTCAGTTAGTGGGGATAACGTTACAGAGTTTAGATCTTATTTTTCCTTGACATAAATGGAGAGCACTGATTGAGTGTTCATGTTAGTAAGCACAGAGTGATATCACATGCAGTGACAATAGAGAGAGTGATCAGACAGAGAAGGGAGATTCATGGCAGTGCGCAATATTTTCTGATGAAATTAGTTGGTTCTAAACTGTGCCTAAGAAAAATGACGCAGTTACTGATTATAAATGAATGAAAGCAGTGAATGAATCACACAGTGCTGTGTAAGCAGCATACGGTCATGGGGGGAAAAAGAAAGCCGAACAGCTGAGTCACTGGCAGTCTTCGAACGACATCTAAAGACTTCTAAAGCCTCTTCATAAAGTACTTAAATTAGCACTTACCAAAAAAAAATAAATTACCTCCCCAACAGAGTTTTGGACTGATGGAATTCCTAGTTTGTGACCTAGTGAGCCAATATCAGAATGTATTTTTGATAGACTTCAAAGCACTCTTGTAAGACGCTCTGGATAACGGCGTCTGCCAGATGTCGTAAATGTAAATGAAAGTACACCCTTCTTTAATTCTGTGTTCTTATTTATCAGGGCCTAAATAACAATTGTGGTCCTCAACAATTTCTATAAACAAACAGATAATCTCAGGTGACAGCAAAGAACACAACAGATTTCAATATGTAGTCATTTTTTCCCAAAAAGTAAACCAACATTTAGAAACCAGGTGGGAAAAAATAAGTACACTCTATAATTCAGTAACATGTAGAACACCTTTAGTAACAATAACTTGAAGTGAATGTTTGTAGGAGTTCATCAGTCTCTCACACAGTTTTGGAGAAATTTTGGCCCACTGTTCTTTACAACATTGCTTCAGTTTATTGATGTTTGATTTGTGGTTGTGCTTGGGGTCACTGACCTGTTGAGTGACCCAATTTCGGCCCATCTTAAGCTGTTGGACAGATGACCTCACATTTGTCTCTGGTGTCTGGTATAATATTCTGGTATAAAGTGGAGTTCATCATTGTCTCAATGACTGCAGGTTTCCCAGGTCCTGTGGCTGCAAAACACCACCATGCTTGAGAGTTGGTATGGGGTATCTGTGGCAATATGCTGTGTTTGGTTGTTGCCAAACATGGCGCTGTGCATGGTGACCAAACATCTGCACCTTGGTCTCATCAATCCAAAGGATGTTGTTTCAGAACTTTTGTGTTTGTTCAGATGCAATTTTGCAAACCTAAGGCGTGCTGCCATGTTCATTTTGGAGAGAAGGGCTTTTTCCTAGCCACAATTCCCGAAAGCCATATTTGTTCGATCGCTTTTTCTGACTGTGCTGATTGTGTAAGAACATTTAATGTTCCTACAGAGGCCTGTAGGTCACATGATGTAGCTCTTGGCTTTTCTTTATATCTCTGAGCATTAAACTGTCTGGCCTTGGACTGATTTTGTTGGGATGCCCACTCCCGGGAAGACTGACAAGTGCCTTGAACGCTCACTGTAGAATGGTGAATTTCAAATTGTTTAGAGATGGCCTTATAACCCTTCCCAGTTTGATGAGCAGCAACAGTTGCTTCTCTGAGGTCATGGCTAATGTCCTTTATTCTTGGCATAATGTAAACACACACCTGAGTGCTCCAGAACACCAAACTGCCAGAAAGTTCAGCTTTTATAGAGGTAGTCACACTTCTTGATGGTTAACTAATCTTGTTCATTTTTTAGTAACATCTGGCTGCTAATTACTCTCAGTGAGTGTGGAACCAGGAAGGGTGTACCAAAGTTTTCCCACCTAGTTTCTGAATGTTGGTTTACATTTTGGGGAAAAAAGTACTACACATTGAAATCTGTGTCCTTTAGTTGTCACCTGAGGTAATTTGATTGTTTATAGAAGCTGGCGAGGACCACCCAATTGTTATTTAGGCGCTGATAAATAAAAACATGGATTTAAAGGAAGGTGGTCTTCTTTTTCCCGTGTTTGAATATGCTGCTAATTAAATGCATGGGGCCCTTCTTTGGGCACTATAAGCTTCGTATCTGAACACCTGCTTCTGCCTGTTTAAAAAAAAAAAAAAAAAAAAAACTCCCCAGATTTTTTTTTCTTTGTGTGGTCCTGTGGGTTTCAGTTCCTGAACTTAAATGCATACGAATGGGTGGTGAAGCATGTGATACACTTTATTTGGAGAAGTTAAAATGCCTGTATAAGGCTCCATGGATAGAATGAACTGTGAACTGTTGGCTGCCGCTGATATGCACTAATTTATTCAACTCTTCACTCTATTTTTGATCTCTGTTTCAATCTACCGTGGCTCGTTCCCACGTAAGCAACCAGGATTCTCAGTGATGTATTAATTTGTCAGTACAGACTACCAATAAATCATCTTGTGTATATAGGTCTAGAAATAACACATTAGAGCCTTACTTCTAAAGTTACTAACTTTTCTTGAACACTCGGCAGATCAGGTCTTTCTGGTACTTCTTCCTTTTGTTTTTGAAGATTATGTAGATATAGCTCTTTTAACATTTTCGTTTAAACCTCACATATGTTCTAGTCACCCATCAGGAGCATAATCAACAGAGAGGTTGTCTCTGCTGTGTCAATACTCACCATTCACTTTATTAGGAACATAAATGCTTCTCTACATTTATGCAACGGCAAGGTTGTTGGTGCCAGATGGGCTGGTTTGAATATTTCAGAAACTGCTGATCTCTGAGACTTTCTCGCACAAATTTACACAGAATAGTGGGAAAAAAAAAAAAAAAAAAAATCAAGTAAGCAGCAGTTCATTGGGTGTCCCAGGAGATCAGCAGTTTCTGAAATACTCAGACCAGTTCACCAACCATGCCATGGTCAAAGTCACTGAGATTACATTTAGTTGTGTTCTTATGTTCAAGGAAAATGTGTATCTGCATAGAAAGCAGACTTGTTTCTGATTTTTATAGGGTTTTGTACTGTGAATTTATTTATTCTTTTTTTTGTCAGGATAATGTATGTCTCCATGCATAACTAATATTTTATGCTTTGCTTTCAGACTTGGCAGTTGGCGTTGAGCAGTCTCAATCCCAACCCTACAGACAGTTGCCCACTGTATCTGAATTATGCGAGTGTGGCAGCACTGCCCTCTCGTGTAAGCCGTCACAACAGTCCATCTTCTGCCCACTTTCTTACTCGGTTGGTTCGCACCTGTTTGCCTGCTGGCAACAACCGCTGCATCCTGGTTAGTTTCACTTCATCTCTGTGTTCATCTGTTAAAACAGATTAAATATATGCACAGTGCATTTTTCCACATCAGACTGCACTCCATTACCCCATAATGACTAAGCAAAAACCAGATTTCTGATAACTGTTTTTATTAATTTTTAAAAAGAAAAAACTGAAAATTCAGACTCTTTGCTATGACACTTGAAATTTAGCTCAGGTGCATCCCATTTCTCTGGATCATCTTTGAGATGTTTCTACACTTTGTTTGGAGTCCACCTGTGGCAAATTCAATTGATTGGACATGATTTAGAAAGGGACACACCTGTCTGTGTAAGGTCTAAGAGCTGAAACTGCATATCAGAGCAAAAACCAAGCCATGTGATCAAAGGAACTGCCTGCAGAGCTCAGAGACAGTATTGTGTCTAGGGGAAGAAAACAGTTTCTGCTGCATTGAAGGTTCCCAAGAGCACAATAGCCTGTTTGGAACAATAGAAGTTTGGAACAACCAGAATTTTTCTAGAGCTGGCCACCCAGCCAAACTGAGCAATCAGGGGAGAAGGGCCTTGGTAAGAGACGTGACCAAGAACCTGATGGTCACTCTGGTTGAGCGCCAGAGTTCATGTGTGGAGATGGGAGAAACTTGCAGAAGGTCAATCACTCTGTGGCTTTATGGCAGAGTGGCCAGACGGAAGCCTCTCCTCAGTGCAAGACACAAGAAAGCCCCCTTGGAATTTGCAAAAAAAAAAAAAAAAAAAATTCATGTTTTCATGCTTTGTGTCTTGCACTGAGGAGAGGCTTCCTTCTGGCCACTCCATGATCCTACAAATTGGGTGGTCTGCTGTTCTCAAACCCAAATTTCTTCATTGTATAGTAAAATAAAAAGAATTGGCCATGCCGTTCCAATACTTTTGGAGGGGGACTGTGTGTGTATGTACAGGTTATGGTTCACTGAGCGTCTATGTTGCATGTCAGAGATGCAAGATAGCTTCACATTTTTTTCCCTCGATCAGATGCTGTGTGAACAGTCTGATGTGTTTGCATCAGCGTGTGCCATTGCCCGTGCTTTCCCGCTCTTTACTCGCCGCTCTACCTCATGCACAATGGAGAAGAAGCGCGTCACCGTGGAGTTTGTCATTGTTGGCCAGGAAAATAGCCATTTGGATCCTTCCACAATCAAGGTAATTCTTAATAATTATTATCATGTTCAACAACATGCCTAGCTATTGAAATATGCTCTATAAATTTTAACAATTGATCGTTTGATTGCAGTCTCTTAACAACGTGGCCGATGGCGTTCGTCTGGCAGCACGAATTGTGGACACTCCTTGCAATGAGATGAATACTGACCATTTTCTGGAGGCAAAATATCTTTCTCTAGTTATATAATTGTGGAGATATTTTACCAAAGTAAATATTGGATCCATTCCTATAGCTTGATTAACAATGTCTTCTTTACATCCTGTATAGGAAATCAAAGCAGTGGGAAACGAACTGGGCATCACACCAACTATAATTCGAGGCAAGGAATTAAAACAAAGAGGCTTTGGAGGTAAAACGTGAAACACTATGTCTACTTTAGGAAGGACATGTTCATAATCTTATAAAAGAGAAGCATGCATTATCACAAGACAAGCAGAGTGGATGACTTTGTTTTTAAACCACTGAGTAACCTTAGTACCTTATGGTCTGGTTTAAACATTAGCTTGATCAATCTTACTTTACTCAGCGTTGCAGTAGTTATAAAGTGTTGAACATCTGAAAACATTTGAAATATTTAACAAGATGAAATGAGCCACTTATATGTTGATAAGAGAATATAAATTAATTTGTTATATACCATCTTAAGATGTTTTGCTAATTATCTATAGTTCAGTCATTTTTTATATTTTCATTTCAGGTATTTATGGTGTAGGTAAAGCAGCTGAACACCCACCTGCTCTGGCCGTGCTTAGTCACACCCCCTCAGGTGCCACTCAGACCATTGCGTGGATTGGCAAGGGCATTGTATACGACACGGGTGGCCTTAGTATTAAGAGCAAAGTAGGTATTACTTTGACTTTTCGCTAAACACCAGGGTTGAGCTGTAATGGAATACAAGTAATTGCATTACGTATTCAGAAATGTATCTGTATTCAGTGCACAATACATTTTGAAAAGGCAATAATTCAGAATAGTTGCCGTTTAAATTTGTAGAAGAATCCTTTATAGCAGACATGCCCAGTCTTATGCAGAAAGGACCAGTGTGGGTGCAGGTTTTCATTTCAGCAAAGCAGAAGCCATACCTGATGGCCTGTTGAAAGCCAAGCTCAACTAATTAAACAGGTGGAATCAGACAGTGGTGAGAGTGGCCATGCTGTATGGTTTAGAGACAGTGTCACTGAGGAAGAGACAGGAGTCAGAGCTAGAGGTAGCAGAGCTGAAG
>CM074975.1:3345772-3368515 GCA_037576825.1 Pangasius krempfi | reverse complement strand
TTGTGGTGGTGTATAGAGCCAAAAATGTTAGAATTGTGTCGATGTCCCAATATTTATGGACCTGACTGTATATAATAAATGCAAATATAAAATCGTATATTCAGTGTATGTGCACACACCTGATGCACTGGTACAGAGTGCTGAGTTCTGCCACTAGCTCTGTAGCTCCTTTATTCTCATTACAGCACAGATTATGGACAGTCTCAATGGCTTTGGAGGTGGACTTCAGCTCATCCTTATTGATATTTACACGCTTGTTCTAAAACAAGAGACAGATACTGGGAAATGTGACAAAAAGATCAAAGGTTTAAGCAATTTTTGTGTTAAGATCTTACTTCTTAATTAAAATCAATCTTGTAACCATGTTCTATCATTTGGTATCCTCTGTGCTAAGTAACAACAGAGAGATTTCTTTTGGTTAGTGAATACCTTAACATTAAATTATTTCAAGTATTTAAATGACAACTCTGACAGAAATCAACATCTGTAGCATGATCCATATTTTTAAACAAGTCCTATTCATACCTTCTTCCATGTCTCCACCACACTGGCTGCATAGGCCAGAATGTGAATATATTTGTGTTTGTGATCCTGGTTTATCTTGGCTCCAGGTTTAAACAAAGACTGCATGAACAGATCCAGGAAGGCTGGAACACGGATCTAAATACACAAAATAGTGTTACAGTTAGCCTCACTCACAAATCAACTTTGTAAACTAGCAACAACTACTGCTAATAGTCCGCATGATGGAAATATATAATATGCATGTGAGAGCTGAAGCTGGAAACTGGCATGAACAGACAGCAATGATGACATCATAACCTGACACTGTAATCTTTAGGTAAATATTTGACCAAAGTAAAAACATGAATGTGGTTTAAAGTGAGCTTAAAATGATCTAGCTGGACCAAAGAAAGAGGACTCTGACCAGTTCCACGGGCGGAGGGTCCATACTGCTGAACATCTTGAAAAGAACTGTGATATCTGCAGGATTAAGTGCCCCTTTGGAGAGCATTGCACCAAGTGCCTGGCAGGCACGTGGGTACGCCGCCGCTGTCCCTAGTGCCAGCGTTATCTGGCTTGCATCATGACCACTAGGAATACAACAAAGCACACAAACAGATTTTTAAAATCAAAGTTAACAATCCACACAAAAAATGATCTACCCAATTTTAAACTTTACATTCATTTTTAAATTTTAAATTCATTTAAATGTTACAGTAAAATTTTATTAGAGTCCAAGCAGCAAAGGTTTGTAGGCACCCTAATGTAACTATGTTTTCCTCTTTTTCTTTTCTTGGTTCTTGTATTATTATTATTATTATTATTATTATTAGATATGGGAGTCTATGGCTGCCCATAGAGAGAACGAGAGAACGAGAGAACGAGAGAGAGAGAGAGAGAGAGAGAGAGAGCACACAAAGTCTGTGTGTTTCATTCAAAAAGTCTCTCTCATCTCATTCAATCCAGGTTAAAGAAATAAGCGTGATGACTGGGACGTGCAGACATGAGACCACTCGTTTTGGAGAATGCAGGAGGTTTAAGCTATAGAGAGCTGCATGACGTTCACAGTGCTCTAAGCTTTAGACATGCCCCTGTGAGTCACAGCAGCAGGGTTGTGTTTGTGTAAAACCTGGCTTTTGAAACAACAAATCAGAAATGTGCAGGAATGAGATCTAAAAAGAATAAAAGAAGATGGAAGAATAAAAACATGTCTGCCATTTCCAATTCCTGAACTTTTTGGGCTAGTTTCAGGCCTTTTTGCACAATTTTTGGAGACATATTTCTGCAGCCCAAAGCCAGTTCCAGATTGGTGATACATCTCCAAATATGGCTAACTCCAAATGGGCTAGCATGTTAACATGTGATAGCATGGCTTGGTATTAGATGATTTTTGAGATGGGGGTGGAAATTTTGTTGAGTCCTGCCAACAACGCACACCAATGAAAGCCCGGCCAGAGCACTAATGTTTACATTTACATTTATGGCATGTGACAGATGCCCTTATCCAGAGTGTGCTCTATCAAAAACACGTCCTCATGCTAGTTCACTAGGTCAGAGACTAAGAGTACCAACAGGGGAGCTACAGGAAGCCAGTGAAGGGAGCGTAGCAGTGGGGTAGTGTGGGCAGTCGTACAGCTTATTTAATTAACCGTGTTTACGTTAGTTATATTATGGTCCTTGGAGGACTAGTGGTTAGGCCACGGTGCTCTCATCGCCGTGGCCCGGATTCCTGGCCAGGGAACCAACCCCAGCCACTGTGGCTGCACATGACAGTGCACTCCCTGTGTTGGTCCCAACCCAAATAAAAATGGGGAGGGTTGTGTCAGGAAGAGCATCCACAATAAAAACTGTGCCAAATCAAGTATGCAGACGAATGATGAGCTATGGCGACCCCTAACGGGAGCAGCTGAAAGAACAACAACTTTAGTTACATTGTAGTGTACAGCTTTTGTTCACTATATGCTGCTAAGACTCTGAACAGAACACACAGTCAAAGGTCAATTGTACTTTTACAAATGCTGAGATTACTAAAAATAGATACCTAAGCATTGCCTGAATATGTGCCTTATTTCTGCTGTATTGAAAATGCTCTTGCTGTTTTCAAATCAGTTTTTAATTGTTTCCTGTTTTCTAAACATTTGCCGGGAGATTGTCACCTGAATTGGTGTTTAAACTAAACGTGTTTGTCATTAATTTCAGCGCTCTCTGTTGTATTTTTCACCTCCCCTTTTGCCACCTATTAATTTTTTCTAAGCACGCTTTTTGTTTTGGGTTTTTTTCCCTATCATTTTTCATGTCAACCAGAGGCCATCCATGTTGAATCTGCCTGAAGAAGTGGCACCAGCAGTTTCAGTTAGGTGTATACCAGGAGCCAGGGCACCAGACATACGCGTTCGTCAGTCAGAGGTTAATAAGAGTTATATTGTAGAAGTGTGTAAGGTAAGGTTACATGAGGTAATGTCACCAGAATGTAGCCCGACTTAAAAGAAAATATGATTAGAGTGGAAAAAAAAAACTATATAGAAAGTCTCTTAATGCTGCTAGATCAGCATATCACTACACCCTAGAAGATAACAGAAATAATCCTAGATTCTATTTAATACAGATTTAATACTAGATTCTATGGCCATCTTCCCTAACCCTTACCCTAACCCATTCCATATGTAGCCCATCTGGAGCTAGTCCCACCCATTTGGCAAAGTAGCAAAGTTAACTAGGAACAAAACCACTGTATAAGGACAAAAACAACAGTACAAAGCAATGATGACTATACGAATATTTTAAATGACATAACTGAAAATATTAGGCAATAAAATTCAGACAATTTGGTAACTAACAATATACAATTAGAATCTTGTACTCCTTTCTAACACTAAGCTAAATAATAATAATTCTGACCTAATTTTGCTAATTTCCTCTTCCAAATCATCAACTTGTGTACTTGTAGTATCCTCCAACAGATACTACCAGAAGCAATCAGGCTTCCTCCCTTAACACTGGCTACGTACCTAAATATTTTAAACTTGCAGTTACAGTCTCTTCCAAAAGTATTGGAATGGCAAGGCCATTCCTTTTGTTTTTGCTATAAATTGAAGACATTTGGACAATTAGACTGGATGCTATGCCAGTCATTTGGCATTACTCACCATCCTCGATACATTCACTGAGGACTATCTCCATCTAAATTTGAGGTCACCCAGTGGCTAGTTATATAGCTAATCCCAGGCTCCATGAAAAAGGTGGTGGCCTGGCTGCTGTCTACAGTAAGACACTTAAAGTCAGCCTGTGTGAGCTCCATGAAGTAACATCATTTGAATCCTTAGCCTTTAATATCCATGTGGACACTTATTCTGCAATGACATGTTGATTTTCCCCACTCACTCTCATGGTTGCACACTTGATTTAAACTGCTCTACTCATGTGCACATCACTTCAGTTTAAGGATCTTTAGTGTTTTCGATCAAAAACTCATTGAAGCTACAGCTGACGTTCCAGTTTCTCAGCCAAATAAATCCTTTATCTCATTTATGGCATTTGGCAGATGCCCTTATCCAGAGTGACTTACAAAAGTCCTTTGAAGTCTCTTTCCATAATCTTCTTGATACTGGTTCACTAGGTCACAGACCAAGAGTACTATGAATCAAAAAAATGGGGAGGTAATATGGAAAGAAAACCACAAAGAAAACACAAGAATATCTAGGAAAAGTTCATTCCTGCACCTAGGTGCCAGAACAGAGAAGAGCCTTGATACGGCTTGAGAAACAGTTCTCATCTTAGCCCTGGCCCCTATGAATGACCACACTCCAACTTTTGCAAATGCACTTGCCGTTCATGTTTATTGCAAATCCATTCAAGCCATCATGAGTTAAAGCTGTTTGAGGAAATTAAGCTCTGCCTCATTATAATGAATTGACGTGTGGCGGTATGCTGATAATTATTGAGGTTCACGCACAAATTACTGCTAAGTAGTTCGAAACCAAACTTGTCAAGACAGGCCTAAAAACCTTAGGACGAGTTCGTAAAAGTAGGTTTCACATATTATGCAAATGATCAAAAAAATCCATCCTCATTAAGCCAAGGAAAAAAATAATTTTGAGTGTAGGACATACGGTTCATGAGATATGGGCCCATCTCGCTTACTGGAGTAGGGGCATGGAGTACTGCCTGTTGACCAAGTTTCACATCCGTACGACACACAGTTTGGTCTAGACAACATCTTTCAGTGAAGGAAGAGGAGGAGAAGAAGGAGAAGAAGAAGAATCCTAATAACAATAGGGTTCCAGCACTACAGGCTTGGACCCATAAAAATCCCAAAACGAACAGCAGGGTTCCACCACCTAATGGTTGAACACCTAATAATAATAATAATAATAATAATAATAATAATAGTTAGATATTAAATGAATTTTTTCATTACTCTTTTGGTATATCAGGACTAGTAATCTAATCTCCTATTATAATGTTACAGTTGTAGTGGAAACATGTTGTAGGGTCATGTGTGTGAACAGTTCTTTGAATCATTCTGTATTTAAAATATGCTAGAAGCCTATAATGTTATACATTTTTTTCCCTTAAAAGTGGATTCCTTAAATAGTGATTATGGCCCAATTGTTTATTAATATCTTACTGCACCTCTGAAGGGCAAACTTCTGCACTTCCTGTCCAATGCGACGCACAACCGATCCACCCTGCTCCTCCTGTGCCAGGATGGACATCATGGCCTGAGCAAAAAGGTATGTGTGCTCACCGTGACACACCATCTTCTGCTCAACACACACAACATACATGCAATTAATGCAGCAGCTTTGACAAAGACGTAGAAAATGGTACAGAGACTCAACTACTCAACTACAAAGCCATCAGGCAACCCAGAAATTTAAACAAAAGAAATTTGAAGAAGGGTTCTGTCTTATTAGACAAAATAATGTCCTATAGATCTCTGAGTGGGATTTCTTGAAGAAACACAGCAAGAGTCTATAGTGATTTTTAAAAGCCAGAATCTAAAGTCTGGAGATTTTTTTTTTTTCTAAAATGCAGTGTTGTGCTGTTGGGTGTCAGAATTGAAAAAGTGTTAATAAACGCATTAGCTTTTACCACATACTATGGAAACTGATACCGTTCCAGAAGATGGTTGTGGTTACAGACAATTAGGAGGGATAATTGATCCAAGAAGCTCCACCTTGCCCTCATCTCAGTAGCTGACTATCATATCAGTGAAGTTGCTCGCTAACTATGAATTTAACAGGCTTAGCTTGCTAGTTAGTTACCATGCCTAATTTATATTGCTTTAACAAACCTATGTAGTGCACCTAAAATCTACAGAAGGAAACTGGCTATCTATTGCTAAATAGCTAGGTTACTTTCTTACTGAAGAGTTGCCTATAATGAACATGTTTAGCTATGTAAAACTTTTTCAAAAATGGCTTACAAAAGATATCTTCAATTTTGTAATCGTAAAACATTATGCCTTGAACTTAAATTTCTCTCTAGTGTAAATTCTCAGTTTCTATGTGATAAATATACAGTCTCCTCCAAAAGTTATGGAACGGCAAGTCCAATTTTTCTTTCTTTTTTTTGGCTATACAATGAAGACATTTGTGTTTGAGATCGAAAGATGTGAGAATATGATGTGAGAATAGACTTTCAGCTTTCATTTCCTGATATTTACATCTACATGCATTAAACAACTTAAAACGTAACATCTTTTGTTTGAACCCACTCATTTTTCAAGTGATCAAAAATATTGGAACATGTGACTGACAGGTGTTTCTTCTTGCCCACGTGTGCCCTGTTACACTGATTATTTAAACAATTAATAGCTCTGAATGTCTACTCTTGGTCTGAGCCCTGGGTTTCTCCTGTGAAGACTGCATTTGTTGTTAAAAAGGATAAACCAACATGAAAAAAATAGCTATCTATGGCAGAAAAGCAAACCATTTTGAAGTTGAGAAAAGAGGGAAAATCAATCAGAGCAACTGCACAAGCATTGGGCATAGCCAATACAATTTGGAAATGCCCTAAAAGGTCAGGCAAGGAAAACAGCAGTTGATGACAGAAACATTGTAAGAGCTGTGAAGAAAAAACCCAGAAACAACAGTCAGTGACATCACCAACAACCTCCGCAGGGCACGAGTAAAGGTTTCACAATCCAGCGTTCAAAGAAGAATTTGACAGCAGAAATATAGAGGCCATACCACAAAATGCAAACCAGTCATGACCCAAAACAGACAACAACTGAAAGAAGCTGAAAAAGCATCAGAGAAGAAAACGCAACAATTCCGTGATGTCAGTGGGCTGCAGGCTTGATGCAGTTATTGCAAGCAAGTGATATGCAAACAAATATTAAGTATTATTTACTTTAGGACTATCTGTTCCAATACTTTTGCTCACTTAAAGATTGGGTGCACTGAAAGTCATAACTGCCTTGATGTGAAATAAATTGCCATTTCATACAGACCGACAGGAACAAAATGTATTCTGTTGTCTAGTGTAGCCATGGTTTTAAAGAAGCGGTACTTTAACAGTAAACCATGTAATGCTTTTTTCCGAGACTCACAGCAAACTCGGGTAGGTTTTTCTCTAGGTTTTGTTCTCCCCCATCAAGCAGTGTGGAGAGCGAGGTCCGTAATACTCGGGAGAAAACTTCCAGCTGCTGACAGGCTGTAGACACGCTTGTGATCTCCCCTTGGTATCCTGCATCTGAGATCAGCTGACCATCAGCAAGGGCAATGAACATACAAAGCAGAAAGAACAGAATCACTTACGATAACGTTAACTTTGCTAAAGCATAAAAAAATAAATAAATAAATCTTAACCATATAGTTGAAAGAACGCCTACATTTATAAATAGTAGCTTTATTACTTCTATATAATCCTTATATAGGGAAACTGATTCCACTCCATACAAATTCTCACAAAAAGTGTTACCTTGACTGTGAAGTTGAGCATCAGGCAGTCTGGATGAGCTTCAGCTAGTTTGTAGAAGAGATCTCGCCATGTAGTGTGAGCGATCATCTGCTCTAGCCATGCTGGTGTCTGGAAAAGAAGATTTCACACATTGAAAATCTAAAATCAAGAACACCGACATATAAAAATAAAAACCACTGGTATTCAAATTAAATGCTAGAACTGCAGAAGCAGTCGGATACTCGGCAACATTTAATCATGATGATATAACAATAAATCATAAAGCAAGACTTTACCTCTCCCTCTACTGTGAAAATAGAGTCAGCTTTTTGTGGGTCAAAGTGTTTGATGAGGAGGCTCTTCAGATGGTTCTCTACTCGTTCCTGCACCTGAGCTGGCTCCACACCTACACACATACGTAGGGGAAATGGTACTGTTTATATAGGAAGCACTGGAAATTCAAGGTACACACCATGAATATAGGTGCTTCACTGTAAATTTAACTCAATCGGTGATCAGACTCATTAAATCAGACTCAGAATATCCCTTTTTCAAAATTATTAGAACCTCAATTTTAATTGAGAACAATAATAATCAAAGACTTGGTTTCTGAAGGCTTAGTTCTGAGTAGTCTGACTTCTTGCAAAGTAATAACCACAATTATATAGCATTTATTGAAATAGAAAAGAATAAACAAAAGAATAAACACTAATTAAATATTAAATATGAACGTATTCTAAATAGGGACAGACACACAGGCATTTGTGTGAGAGAGGACGGGAGTGTGTGTGTGAGCGCGCGCACGCGTGAGTATATGTGTGGGAAACAGAGCGCAAGCGCATCTGTGTGTGTCTGTGTGCGCACTCGAGTTGACTTATTTTTAAAAATTAATTCATTAATTAATTACTAACCACAAGAGATCTGTGGCCCTGCCTCCTGGTCTGTGAAACACAGAGAACGACAGGAAATAGAAACATGGTTGCACGTGGTGGATGGTCAGCGAAAGAAACTTTAAAAATATTTCCAATGACAAAAGAAGTTCCAAAGCGTAGTAATGTTAATGAGAATAATGCCATGGAGTTTGGATCTTATTTTTCCTCGACATAAACGGAAATCACTGTCTGAGAGACCATGTTAGTAAGCAAGAGTTAGATCACGTTCAAAAGATAAGAGCCTGATCACAGAGAGAAGGAGGAGATTCACGGTGGTGTACGTGATTCCTTTTGTTTAAAAGAATGCTGATTTTAACGGACATTTTACAGCTTCAAAATATTCAACACAGTAAAACCTTTAAAGAAATAGCAGTGAACACTATCTTTTCCTGCCCAGGTACACAGTCTTACTTGGAGTTGTTTTTAGTACGTCGCAAGCACGAGAAGAACGCGGCTTGAGCCTTTGCAGCGTCTGTATGAATGAGTGACGATGTGGGATTGTCCTTGTGCAGTGTTTCAATCAATGCAAACGCCACTTATTGTACAATTATGATACTTCCTCTTAGTGCTAGCTTGTGTGTACTAATCATAATTCCTTTTTATGGCTGTCAGTAATCTTGGTTGAGTCTTACCCATCTGAATGAGCCACTCAGCCAGAAGGTTCACTGTCTGGGCCACAGCAGAATAATTCTCCGAAAGGAGTTGAATAACGTGCTCAGGAGAACCACCTGCCTGGAAATAGCTGGAGCGGCAAGAGACACAAGGACAAACTACATGTGCGAGTTGTAAATGACAAAACGTAAATAATATCTTAGGGTAAATTCACTTGCATGATTTTTCACTGCAGTCAAGCCAGCCGCTCTTCCTGAAACGTTTAATCTAGCCTCAACTACATTTTAGGGGTGTGGGGTATTTATGAGTATACAGACTGAATGTTTTAATAATATTTTACATTTAAAAAATGGACAATCAAGTTTAATGAGATACTATTATTACTTACTACTAATATTTTAATAATCTACATCATCATTATTATTATTATTATTATTATTAGTAGTAGTATTAATATTATATACTATGAATAATTTTTAAGTGCAGGTGGTTAATGTCACAGAGGATGTCTCGGACACCAAAATATTAATATTTTACTTCAGGTTCTCTATTCTATGTTCACACTAAAGATGAAATAATTTTACTGTAGAATTTTAAAGTAACTGCAAATCAAAATCACATGATATGATATTTCAAATTGGTAAATGATCAAACCCCACGCAGATCACAGTGAGCTACTCATACATACATATATACGCGCATACATATAATACTCTATAGCTATATGCTATGCGCTATGCTATTATAAAAAAATATATATACATATATACATACACACTTACTGTAGTATTTGGTAGTACTTGCAATTCGAAATCACATGATCCGTCAATACAATAGAGCCAGTATGTTATTTTATTCCATTATAAAATGGATAATTCAAACGAGTAGATGATTAAACCCACTCACATCAGTTTGCCCTGAGCTACACTATGCTGAAAAAATGTATTAACTTTACTGTAGAACTTTTACCGTATTTCTCCATTAAATTGAAAATATCTATCGAATTGAACCAAGCCCAAGCTTAATCCACTATAAAATGCTCATTTCATATTGATAGACTATAATAACCAAAGATTTTGAGAAGATCTTGATTGCATTGGACAGGACAAACAGAATATCGCTGAATTGCATCTCAAATTCTAACAATTTAACAATCCAAAAAACAATTATTCAATATTTCAGTAGTATCATCTATTAAGCATTTCTCATTCGTTACTTAAGTATTAACGTTCATAGCGTGCTATGAATTAAGTATTGCGTAATAGTCAATATTGTATGGTTGAATGTTGTTAAAATTGTATTTGTTTAAGAAAGAAAAAAGCTATTATGCTCTAATAGGGGATTCACAGTGGTTTAGTGGGAAGCACCTGGCAGTGCTAGGCTCCTGGGTTTGATCCTGAGCTTGGGTTATTTCTTCTCTGTGTTCCACATGCTCATTTGGGTTTCTTTCGGGTTATCCAGTTTTCTCCCACTGTCCAAAATCATACAGGTAGGTGGATGGGCTACGCTAAATTCACTCAACCTATTCCGATCTCATGGCATATAGTTTCCTATATGCCCCTAACACCACTCATATTGACAGGGATTTTTGCCCCATCACCCCCCACCCCTCTTTTAGCTAAGCCAAATAAACAAGATCTTTTGGTATGATGGTCTATCCATTAGAAATTAGCATTCTGTAGTAGATTAAACTCAAGTTGTATGCTTGTGAACTGATCCGAGTGGGCTTTATCATCTACCACTTTGAAATGTCCCTTTCACAATGCATTAAAATAGCCTACTGTTTCAATTACTTTCAAGTTCTACAGTAAAATTATTTCCATTTTCATTAGGAGCACAGAGGAGATCACTGCGACCTGATAGAAGTGGGTTTGTATCTACAAATTTGAAATGTCCATTTTAAATCAAATTAAAAAGTGCTTCCTGGCACAACTACATTGACAAATCATGTGACTTTGCATTGCAATTACTTAAAAAATGATACAGTAAAATTATCTGATCTTTACTGTGAGCATAGAGAACGTCACTATGAACTGATATAAGTGGGTTTTATTGGCTACCAATTTGAGATGCCCCTTTTATAATGCATCAAAATAGCCTACTGGCTCAATCATATTGACTGAGCTTATGACACTGAATTGCAATTAATTTGAAATTCTACAGTAAAACTAATTCATTTCTATTTTAAGCACAGTAGATCACCGTGAACTGATGTGAGTGGGTTAGAGATTTGAAATGTAATAATAATAATAATAATAATAATAATAATAATAATAATAATATTTTGGTGTCTGAGTCTTCCTCTGTCAAAAGAACCATCCATACTTTTTTTAAAAATTATTTATGGTTTGATTAATAATATTTTTTCAAATTCTGTTTTTAGTAAATTTATTTTTATTTGGATAAATGCTTTATATTCTCTCTTTCTCTGTATATATATATATATATATATATATATATATATATATATATATATATATATATAAAAAAAAAATGATATTTTTTTTAAAAAGTAGTTATTTTGCCCATATTTTTATTTAAAAGATTATAAAAAAATGTAGAGTCTGTATACTCTTAAATACTGTGAATTGCTGTGTGTTTTGTTACTCATTGACTTAAAATGATCATTTTGGAGAAAGTTAAGTAGCTTTGGTGCAGGAGCTCGCGGACACTCGCTTTGTGCTCTGGCGTAAAGTGTCTAAGAGCCGCGCACGTAGATTAACTGCGGTTCCAAGAAGAGCGTCTGTTTTTTTTTTGGCGTTACACAGTACTCACGTTTTCAGCGTGTTAAACACTGTGGGCTCCATAATGTAGTCCCTACTGGAGAACTTCTGCAAGCATTCCTCCTGTACTTTATCATCTGCCTCTGTATCCGCGTAGCCGTCTTCTTCCTACAGAAAGTAACAGTATGCTAAGAACTGAAAATGACGCTAAACAACACCTTAAATTATATAAAATTTACACGAAAAAAAAAAACTTCGATTAGCTCGAATTAATGGTGTTAGCTTGCTGTTGTTGCTTCTGTTCCATTTTTCCTTAAAGCGTCCCTATTTCACATATGATTTTACACTGCAACCTGAGAGCTAATTTGCAGGTGTTAAAATAACAAGAGTAAACAAATAAAAGATCAACAAAAAATTCAGCTTTATAATACGTAGATCTACTAACCACATTAGCTTCGTGCCCATCCCACTCTCCAACACCGCTATAGTATTCTTCATCCATAATTATGTGTAACTCGTACAGCAAAGCACCTAACTTGTTTTATAGGTGGTTGCCTTTACAATCATGCAAAACTCTAAACAGTTGGCGCACATGTATTACGTCATATGACGGCATTTTCGCGTGTCCTTAGCGCAGTACCGCCATCGTCTGGTCGCAAATATAAACCGAAACTCAAAAGACTGCTTAAAAACCTTAAATCACGCCTTTATTTCTTGATTCCTCTTACGCTGTGCTCATGACCAAGTGGGAACTGAGAAGTTTCTGACTTCCCAGTGGGAAATATCCGTTTGAACTGCTCTTCAACTCCTAATTCCACCTCGGAGGTCGGAGCTTGTTTTTGTTTTGTTTTTTTCACCACTAAACTTGCATTAAATTTCTGAATATGTATTTAGCAAGTAACAAGATCAGATTAATTATAAAATACTTCTCTTCATAACTTTTCACAAAATTTTGAAGAATATTCTTAGTTTTGAAGAATAATGACTTTTTTTTTGTAGAGAATATGTTTATTATTCCAGATGTAGTATCTATAGGAGAGACCAAGCAGTAAAATTTTTTGTTACAAATTTTGTTTGTGGAAATTTGATAATTTGATTGGGATCTTTTGGACATCGTAGTTAAAAAAAAAAAAAATAATAATAATAATAAATTTATTACAAAATTCAGAATAATATTCCAAAGCAATGAGTAATTATTTATTAAAAAAAAAAAAAAAAACTTTTTATAAAAAAAATAATTTACAAAAAAAAAAAATCACCTTCAAGGGAATCAACAGAAATAAGAATCTTGTCTTAATTTTAAGTGGTTTAAATGTTATGAGCAATTTTACATATTTGTGAATTATAGCACCACCTAGAGGCGAACTTAAACAAAACCTCTTTCAGTCCCTTAGAATGAGGTCTGTTGTAGTCCAGTGATCTACAAAGTTTGGACAAAATATGTTACATCATTGCCGAGATTATGTGAAAATTAACATTGTCCATTGAAGTCTGCTTGACCCAAAGAATCTAAGGAGAGGGGAATCGTGTTTCTACAACATTGGGTTGCAGAGTTATTACTGGAAAGATATTTCCAAATTGGTGGTGCTAGAGAGCTTGAGTGTTGTACACCAAAATTGCTGTGAAGGTATAGTCATGGGGTGGGGGGGGGGGGGGGGGGAGTACATTCTCCTTCAATTCTATGTTTTTAAAGTGGCAGTGCAATGCAAACATTGTCAGCAGTGTGCTGCTGCAAAGAAGACTGCACTGGATACCACACACTGGTAGAAGATCTTGCTACAAACATTAAAGGACCTGAGCTTCCCCAGTAAGTAGAGGCTGCTCATCCCTTTCCTGTACACAGCCTCTGACTTGACCTTCCACTCCAGCTTGTTGTCAACATGGACACCAAGGTATCGGTAGGTGTCAACCAGCTCAAAGTCCTGACCCATGATGGTAATAAGGCTGGTTGTGGTCCTCTTCACCATCTCCTTGGTCTTTTCCACATTGAGGTTCTTCCCACACCACTCCACAAAGTTGTTGACAAGGTCTCTAAACTCCTCTTTCTGTCCATCCCTGATGCACCCGACTACCACAGTCATCAGAAAATTTCTGTAGGTGGCAGAGATCCAACCTGTACTGAAAGTCAGCGGTATACAGTTTGAAGAGGAAGGGGAGAGTACAGTTCCCTGTGGTGCTCCAGTGCTACTCAGCAGGCGCTCAGACAGTTTCCCAGCCGCACAACCTGGGGTCTGGCCAACAGGTAGTCAGTGACCCAGGAGATCATGGACATGATCAACTGTATTCTTCTCATCTTCTCTCTCAGCAGAAGAGGTTGGATGGTGTAAAAAGTGCTCAAGGAATCAAAGAAAGTGGTTCTCACTGTGGTATTTTGGTCCAGATGGGAGTGGGCCTTCTGCAGTATAAATAAACATATGACTGCATCATCAACACCTACTTGTGGCTGGTAGGCAAACTGCAGGGGATCCAGAAAAGAGCTGACCTGAGGTCTAAGATGGAACAGCACCATCTCAGTCTCTCCAGGACCTTCATTACATGTGATGTGAGGGCTACTATTCTATAATCAGGTCAATAATCATTTAGGGGAAGGGAGTTGTCTTCTTCGGAACAGGAACCAGGCAGGATGTTCCACAACTCTGGCACCTTCTCCTGTTGAAGGTTCACGTTGAAGAGGTGCTGGAGGATCCCACACAGCTGGTTGGTGCAAACATTCAGTACCCTGAGACTAATTCCATCAAGCCCTGCAACTTTCCCAAGTATCAACTTCTCCAACTGTCTCTTCACCTGGCCAGTAGTAACAGATAGGTGGGGGTGGGAGTTGTGATTCCCTTGAGGATGGCTGTTGGGTGAAGGGGGGTAATTGGGAAAGGTAGAGGTGTGAGTCTGCTGAAGAAAGCTGTGGGATGAGGGGAGGTGAACGTTTGTGAGATGAGCAGGGGAGAATTGGTGTAGACAACAGGGTGGGAAATGATGTCTGAACTTGGGGGGAGTTGGGGAAGAGTGGTGGTGAGAGAGTGGAGATAGTGGGAGAGGGCATCGTGCTGAACCTATTGAAGAACAAATTCAGCTCATTAGCGCTTTCTATACTGCCCCTCACAGGTTGTTGTTTTGCTTTGAAGCCGGTGATCTGCTTCATGCCAGTCCACACCTCCTTTGCGTTATTCTACCTCCCCTCCAGCTTCCTTCTGTAGGCTTCTTTCTTCTCCCTCAGTCTCACTTTCAACTCCTTCTGCACCCTCCTCATCTGTTCCTTGTTTTTCTGCCTGAAAGCCTGCTTCTTTTTGTGGCCATGAAAGTCCCGACATAAGGGGTCAAGTACGTTGCGGGCTGGCACCCAGCACCTCTTCTTGGGTCCTTGACTGGAAGGGCTAATCAGATACTGCAGTTTACCCTCTCAGCATTGTGAACCCAGTATCTCTTTTATGGAGTAAGCTGGTTCACCTTCAATGTCCAGGGGTGCTGGGGGTGGTGGGGGGGATACCATCTGTGAGGGGACCTGAAGTGACTGGTTTGAGGTGTGAAACATGGAAGGATGGGGCTTGGTGACTGTGGCTTGGTAGCTCCAGCTTGTAGGTGATGTTGTTTATTCTTTGGAGGATTTTGAATGGGTCAAAGTATCAGTGTGACAATTTTTGGCTTCCCTCCATGACCCGTAGGTCTCTGGTGGAAAGCCAAAACTAGAGAACAAATTTCTTGTTCACCTGTGCCCCATGCTCTAGATATTGGTGGGCCTGTTTCCACACCTGCTTATTCCACTGGAACCAGCTGTTCACAGCGGGTGTGTCTGTGCGGTTGGCGTATCTCAGGACGCATTGGAAAGGAGTGAGGTTTGTTGCAGAGCGCTTCAGGGAGTTTTGGGCATCCTCAGCCCATGGGAGGATGGGCAGCCCAGTCCTCCTGATTGTCAGCAAAGAAAGCCCGTAGGAAATGCCCAGGGGAGGTGTGAGCCCACATAAATAATTTGCCCCATTGTGATGAGGGCATGAACTTCTTTTCCACTGGTTACTTAGTGGGGACTCTCACTCCCTGAACTCCCTCAATCTCTCTGTCAATGTCCCAAGTGAGTGTTCCAAAAAAGTGTGACTCGGGAAGGATACATTCTTCAGTAGTTTCACAAAAGGGCACTGGGTACATATGGGTATATGGGTATATTTCAATACATATTGAAAAATGGGTGTATTCGAACAAACGGTGCGTTCAAACACAAATATCTTAAGTGGATAGAAGAAACAAAGAATTGGCCTTGCCAAGCCCAATACTTTTGGAGGGGTCTGTAATGCCTGTGGACTCTCCTTTTTAGCTTGCCCCATAATTTTTCACTAAGGTTTATCTTGGAGACCTAGTTGTATCTTGGCAGAGGCAGCCATATTTTCATTTAAAATCTCCTGGTACCTCATGGAGTCTATGATGCCATTTTTAAGGTTGTAATAAGGTTTCAAAGATCTTTCGAGGAAAATGAAGGCCCACATTTTCACAGATCCATGACCATACTTAACAGTGGGGATTACATTATTTTCTGTATAACCATCCTTTTACATCCTGAGTGTGTGTTGCCAAAACTTTGTCTCATCTGAGACATAGAGCCTGTATCCAGGTTAAAGGGTCTAGTAAACTTCAGATGCTCAAGTTTTTTTTGGTTAGCTGAGATAAAATACTTTCTACTGGCATGACATCTAAATAGTTTGTTGGTGTGGAGTTGGTGTCTACATTTGGAAACTTAGTGACCCCAAAATGCTACCATCTGCAAATCTGCATCCATGATCCTTGGAGAAATATTTGCCTCTCTAGCCAGTCTTCTCACTGTGTGTGTGAGCAAAATGCATGTGTCCTTTTCCAGGCTGCTTCATTACAGCTCTTGTTGTTTTAACTTCCTTAAATATTGTAGTAACTAAAAAACATGTATAAAACATATGGGATTTAATGTTTCTATAATGTCTCATTACAATTATATGACAGGACAAATAGGGATGCGACATGGAAAGAAATGGATGAATTACAGCTTCCAGGTGTGTAGCTAGCTAATTAGCACACAAATGCTCTGTTTATAGAGTTTATTTACTATTATGACAACGTGTAACTATTCTTATGCTTTCCAGCTGAAGAGCTACAAACCTGTGCTGCATTGCTGCACATGCAGTATGGCAGAACTTAGTAACTACCTTCATTGTTTAATCGGACATGAACATTATTCCACTGTCTGTTACAGATCATCTCTTACAGAGTGACAAATAATAATCGTAAAAGATCGCTGGAACTGCACACTGTAAAACTGGCTTTATATTTATACTCCTGTCAAATGACTTAGTCAGGGATGACAGTTGTATCCAACTTTTAAGCACTGGAGCAATACAGGAGAAAGTAGATACAATTGATTAAACTGCCCCTAAGGTTTAATGGCAGATTATCACAAATCTATTCCTCCAAGTAATCCCATATCTTACATGACAAATTAAACAGACTTATAGCTTAATTTAAAAATACTTTTGATTGAAGAATTCATGAAAACCTCCAACCACAATACATTTTTCCATATAAATGTTTATTTATTCCACCAACAAGCTCTTAGGCTTCCATTAGAAGCGATGTTCAAATAGATGTGTTTCTGTCCTTCTCAGTACAGAGCAACATGAACATGAAGGTGTCTGTGCTAACTGCACGTACATGACAAACAGAAAAAGATTAGGCTGAAAATGTATCAGTATTCCTTTATTATCAATACATAACTAAAGTGTGCCTTGTCTTACTGATGATGAACTACATGAAAAGACTAAACAGAAGTCAAAATGGGTTGTGTCTTAAGTAGGTCAAAGAATTCATGAGCAAAAAGTAAACAGCAGGAATCAACAAACTTGTGCTGATTATTTCACTTTGTCATGCAAAGTGGTAAAATTTCAGATTTATTCACCCATAATTGAAATGTAATGCCAATATACATTTCAGATTACACATAAATGAAGCAATTATGAATGACTCAGCCAAAAACAAAAATCGCAGTGGTCAGGATGTCTTAAGATTCTGAAGCCAGTCAGTCTGAGCAAATTAGTGAGTAATCACCAAATTACACTTGATTGTGTAAAAACACTAGTCTGTAGAACTGAGAAACAGCTGGATTCAGTCAGTAAAACATTAGAGGGCAAGACCATTCTCTAACTGGTTGTTTAAATCCATGGGGAAAGTCAATCTTGTCCTATCGATCAGGCCTCTGAAGACAGAAGACTTTGGCTTTGTGGTCCCCACCTGCTGTCACAGCCATGGAAGCGTCTCTGGAAGACAGATGGAGGAATGTAAAAGTATAGTGGTTAGATGCTGGCAACATGTCTTTAACTGTATATTTACCACCTTTAACATTTACTCTCTTCTGAGAGAAAAATCATCTCTATCAATCCTTGTATTTATTTGCTTTGTCATTAACTAAGACATGCATTTGTTCCCTCAATATCATGAACTCTTCACTCCTGGGCAATATATGCCGTTTTCTAGGGGATTCCATATATATTAAGCATGCCATTCATTCCTATCCAAGTTAAACCAAGTAATTTACTGCAGAGCAGGTGCACTAGGAGCATAACAATGCAATTATCTGTATTTGTATCTATACTTGACTATATATTAAGATAAAACAGTCTGTGAATCTGTTTTTGTATTTGGATTTAAACTGGAAGCAGGTGTGGTCTGTACCGGAAAGTATTCTGTTTATTAAATATTATCCATATCACTATGCCGGGGGTTCCCAAACCTTTTCTGGGCAAACAACCCCATATGGACATTATGAATTTTTTCTGCAACCCCAAGCTATAAATACTCTCCTTTTTTTTTTTTTTTTTTTTTTTTTTTTAAACATCAGTTGCTTCTCTGCTAACATGTGCCTCACACCAATCTTGGTCATCACATCTCGGAGGCATTGAAGCTCTTCTCCACAAAACCGTACTACCAGTAACCTCATCCACCTTTGAGTCCCAAACAGTGGTGGTAGGTAGGCTCTGAAACTGCCAGTCTGCTGTCTAGAAAGCTGACTTCATCTTGGCTTTAGCTACCCTCCACTCTCTCCACTTTCTGGCACTGACTGAGACCTGGATCACTCCAGAGAACTCTGCTACACTGGCTGCTCTGTCCTTTGCCTATGCTTATACTCAGACTCCATGAGAAATTGCCTAGGGGTGGGGATACATGTTTACTTTTGTCTCAGAGATTGCTTCACCCCTCTTGCTTTGCCTTACCTCAATATCTCATACCTCACTATGTATTCCATACTGTTACCTCTCCAGTAAATCTTCATCATCATCATCATCTATCACCCTCCTGGTCCCCTGGTCCTGGTCTCCCTGGATACTTCAACTTCCCCTCTGACAAGCTCCAGTTCTCTTGACCTCTCTCTCTTTTGCACCATTTCCCATGACATGCAATAGCTGCCCTCTGACACACAAGGACAGATGTGTTCTGGACCTGGTCTCCTGCCAGCCCTCACTAGCAGTAGACATTAAAGTTATTCCCCTCCACTTTTCAGATGTCTGGCTTGTATATTTCACCCTCTCCCTGCCCTTCCTGTCACCAACTGTTCATACCTCTCCCATACTTGCTGCAACTCAATCTCTTGTTCCTCCCTGGCTTCCAGCATTTTAACAACCCTTCCACACCATGACCCCTTTTCCTCTCTACCTCTTGAATCAGCCACCAACAATTTCCTTTCATCACTATCTTCATCGATAGACCATCTTGCAAACATAGAAAGTTTTCTCACCTTTTCCCTTGGCTGTCAAATGTGCTACACTGAAAGTGTAGAGAAATAAGAGCAGCTAAGAGAAAGTAGAGGAAATCACAGTTTGATGCTGGTCCCTCTCATATTGCTCTCTTCTGTCGAAGTTTTCATGTTATGTGACAGCTGCTAAGACATCCTTCTACAAGGGGAAGCTGGAAGCCTCTGTACATGATCCTTGCAAGCTCCATAACATTTTTTCTTCATTCCGTAACCCTCTGCCTCCACTTACACCCCTCCTCACTAACGGCTGACGTCATTGCCACCTTCCTTGATGAGACTGTTAGCACAATCTTGACAGTCCTTCCCTCCTACCTTTAATTCCTATACTTCTCATGATCATTCTTCCCTTCCTCTATACTTTTCGAATTTTTTTTCCCTATTTCACAGAAGACAATCCTACAGATTAACTTGCCCAGCCATTCCACCACATCTGGTCATGCACTAACTGCTTTGAAGACAGCAAGGATTATCCCCATCTCTAGAACCTCACTCTAGGTTCCTCAGACATCAACAGCTACCAACTCGTATCTTATCTCTTTTTTTCTCTCTACACTGAAATTTCTGCTGAGTGAATTGTACTGTATACAACCAGTTGCCTCTATATCTCACCCAGAACAACCTCCAAGATCCTAACCAATCTGGCTTCAAAGTGGCATACTCCACAGAAACTGCTCTTGCGGTTCTTAATGAGAAGCTTCATGCCACTAGACTGTCATCAGCCCTCATTCTCCTTGACCAGCTTTTGACACAGTCAATCAAGACTCTCCTGTCTGTTCTCATGAGTCTTGAAATTTGTGGCACAACATGGCAGTGGTTTGCTTCTCACCTGGAGGGAGTCATATCAGGTGACGTGGAGGGGATTCACATCTGCCCCATACAGACCCTCCACTGAGGTCCCACAAGGCTCCGGGCTTGGTCCTCTTCTGTTCTCCCTCTGTACTCTCTCAGTAAGATCATATACTCACATGGGTTTCATATCATTGCTATGCCGATGATAACTAACTCATTCTCTCCTTTACTCCCTCAGGCACTGAAGTTTCTGCTTTTATCGCAACATTTCTGGCAGACATCTCGTCATGAATGTCAGCTCAACAGCTGAAACAAAATTAAAGCAAGACTGAGCTGCTGTATATCCCTGGGAATGCATCTCCATGTCAAGATCTTGTGATGTCCCAGGACAATTCCATGATCCCACCATCAGACACTGCACAAAACATTGGGGCAGGATGGACTTTGGGGTTCTGGATGACCAACTCTCTTTCTTGCCTCACATTACTAACCTGAATTTTAGGTATAGGTTTCTCCTTTATAACATCAGGAGGAACTAGACTTTCCTGACCACAGAGAACAGATGCTTGTTCAGTCCCTTGTCATCTCAAAACTGGACTACTGCAACTCACTCTTGGCAGGTGTACCTCTGCATTCCATCCAACCCTTGCAAGTGATCCAGAATGCAGCTGCAAGACTTATCTCCCCAAGTTTTCCCACACAATCCCATTGCTGCATCTATCCACTGGCTTCAGAGAGCTGCCTGCATCAATTTTAAAACACTCATGCTTGCCTACAAAGCCAAACACTGACCATCAACAGCCCTACATTAAGGCACTTACTGCTCTACACCATGCTCCCTTTGAGACTCTAGCATGGCTCAAAATGAGATCTTTTTTTTTTTTCCCCCAAATTCCATTTCTGTTTTAATCAAAACCTGAATGAGATATATACACTCATGTCTACAAATATTCGTTATTATGTTAAATTTTTGTTATTTTAGTTACTACTACTATTTTAGATAATGTCTACCACAGTATATAGAAATCTGTTGATGTCTGTGTGTTCCAGACTTCAGGATTTGCAACCAATTATTAAAAATTACAATTTAATTTAGGATTATGTTAGGTTGTCCAATTACTTTTGGTCCGTATTAGTCCCATATTAGGCATGCTGTAATTCCTACACTGTGCACCCGATTTAGACGTAAATAATCTCAAATTAAAGCTGAAAGGCTGCCCTTTCAGGTCATATTCATTGTGTAATTAAATTAAACTCCAACATATTGTGAGAGACAGCTAAAATAACAATAACCTAGTCACTGTCCGAATATTTGTGGACCCAACTGTTTATGTACAATTTTATTTATACATCATAAATGTTTGACACTCCCACCCCAACAGCTAGAAACTGGCATAGTCACCGGTTGAGCGTGAAGTCCAGGATCTCTGCTGTGTGACCACGATATTCAGCCACCATGTTTCCTGAGCGAGCATCCCACAGAGTCACAACTCCACCCAGATTACAGGTAGCCACCACGGCTGAGGTCTGCTCCCACTGAAGATGGACGATCCCTACCTAAGAACAAGAGAGAGTCAGTCGTACAAGTTGGATTTTATTTATTCCTTGTCAGCAAATAAATAAACATTCATTATACACCTATCAAACATAAGATTAAAACCACCTGCCTAATATTGTGTAGGTCCCCCCTGTGCCAGCAAAACAGCTCTGACCCATAGTACAGCTCTGTCATATAGACAGCTCTGTCCCATAGTACATCCTGGTGCCACCTCTTGCCCCAGGTAAGCGACGCACATGTACCCGGCTGTCCACATGATGAAAAGACCAGGCCACCTTCTTACATTGCTCCATGGTCCAGTTCTGATGCTCACATGCCCACGTCAAAGTACCATCCACATGAAAGCCAGGACCCAAGGGTCCTTTGTCAAAAGCATCACACTGCCTCCTCTGGCTTGCCTTCTTCCCATAATGCATCCTGGTGCCACCTCTTCCCCAGGTAAGTGATGCACATGCACCCAGCTGTCCACATGATGTTAATAAAGATAAAAAATAAAAAATAAATAAATAAATAAATAAATAAATAAATAAAAAGCCTTCGGTGCCCATGACCCTGTTGCCATTTCACCGGTTGTCCTTCCTTGGATCTCTTTTGGTCGGTACTAACAAATGCATACTGGGAACACCCCACAAGACTTGCTGCTTTGGAGATGCTCTGACCCAGTTGTCTAGCGGTCACAATTTGGCCCTTGTCAAAGTCACTCAGATCCTTACACTTGCCCATTTTTCCTGCTTCACTTTGACTGTTCACTTGCTGCCTAATATATCCCACCCCTTGACAGGTGCCATTGTAACAAGATAATCAATGATAATCAAGGATATTCACTTCACCTGTCAGTGGTTTTAAAGTTATGGCTGATTGGTGTATGCAGAATCACATGTATATGTACAGTGGGGCAAAAAAGTATTTAGTCAGCCACCAATTGTGCAAGTTCTCCCACTTAAAAAGATGAGAGAGGCCTGT
>CM074975.1:3333268-3345672 GCA_037576825.1 Pangasius krempfi | reverse complement strand
AATTTGTAAATAAATTCTTTAAAAATCAGACAGACAATGTGATTTTCTGGATTCTTTCCCCCATTCTGTCTCTCATAAGTGTACCTATGATGAAAATTACAGGCCTCTTATCTTTTTAAGTGGGAGAACTTGCACAACTGGTGACTGACTAAATACTTTTTTGCCCCACTGTATACAATGCAGTGAGTGGTAAAACCATACAAATTAATTTGCACTTACATCATGTTTACACCTGTGTCTGAGGCTCTGTGTGGTCAAGTCGTATATGGCCAGAGTGCCATCCAGATATGCCACAGCAATCAGGGGTAGCCTGACAGAGTAACAAATTACCACATTACCATGAAAGCAGATATTAAAAGTGATCGACTTAGACTTAGACTTAGAAATAAATAAATAAATAATAATAAAAAACGTTTAGAAACCAATACTTCCAAAGAAGCATGACTTACACATTACAAAATCCTACAGACTCCACTGAGATGGAATCCTGCTCCTCCATTGTGTTTTTCTCCTCACTGTTCTCAACCGAGAATGAACCCAGTACCTAAACCAAAAGCATTACGTTCATTAAGAAATTTTTCCTCATATATTCAGTTCAGTACTATATGTCCAAAACCACTGTTAGTGGACTAGCTTAGTGATCATGTGCTAGTGACCCAAAAGTTGAGAGTTCAACTCCCAGCACCCCCTAGAGAGGCACTGTTGGGACATTAAATAAGTTCCTTAATCCTCAACTGTACTTAGATTGTATTCTGCCTTAGTTGTACACAGTATATAAAGTCATCTGTCAAACAAATGTCAATATACAGTCGATTACACTTAATCCTCAAATGACAGTGCATTATGGGTATTTTGTATCTTCCAGGGTACACTTTATAATGTACATCACAACAAGGGGTAGATTTCTTAATCTACATCCAGACTTCTTTAAAGCTGCTTTGTGACAATCTCCCATAGTTAAACGTGCCATATAAATAAAATTGAACTGAACTGGATTTCATTACACTCTGATTCTTCATGGTATTGGACAAAAAAAAGAACTCCTAAAATAATGCACCACATTGTAAAAAGGGTGCGATTTCAGACACAAAAGATGTATACTCCCAAGTGCAATCGTTTTACAAAGAGATAAAATTCTACGTGAACTCCTGACTTGTATAGATGTCTTCACCTTGCCTGTTGATGTGTTAATGAGTTTAGCCTGTCCATCAGTTGATCCTGTGAGAACCAGGGTTCCATCCTTGTTGCACTCCATGGATGTCAGTGGCCCCTGGTGGCCATCATAACCTGAGAAATCAACACACTAATGAGTAAAAGACTTAACATCTTAAAGGGGGAGTTCAAATTTTCCACATTTGACCCTTTCACTGCACTTTATAGGAGGATTTCTAGGCCTCAGGCAGTTTTTATATAAACTGCTTAAATAATTTGTTAAAATGAATTAAAATAAAGCGCATGTGGAAATGGAGCATTTCTACAGCCTGCAACACCACACCTCAAGTTGCTATTACCGAGTGAGATAACCAGCTACTGTAACCAAAACAAAATCGGCTTTGAGTGCATTCCCACTGATGCAAAACTAAATCAAAACCTGGAGTGGTTTGTCCAGCAACCCGAAAGTACAAACCATGAAGAAGAGAATAGATCGAATCAGGACGAGAATACGTTGACCATTGAGGAAAATTTTTTAAACATTTAAAAAAAAATTTTTTTAAACTGTTTTGTCTTTAAAAAATTATGTTTCGAAGAAACTGATATTGACATCTTAATTAGCATACTTGGAATAAATTCATCACATTATAATTTGTTTTGCAAACCAATCATTGGTGGAGGGGAAGGAAAAGAAAAAAGAAAAAAGAAAAAAAAAACAACAAAAAAAACACAACCTCTTGAAACTGCATGTATTTATATAAAAACTGTCCGAAAAATATGTAGAACTGACCAAATGTGAAATAAACTTCCCTTTAAATTAAAACAAACCTTTTGACATTTACCTTTAATGACATGGATTGTATTGCCTTGCTTAAGGTCCCACAGACGCAGGGTCCCATCCTCATAACCCACCATTGCTCTTTTTCCTTTGTGTGGGTAAAAAGATAGACATACATAAAGAACATAAGACTTTTTTTTTTACACTCGCAAATTTGTTCATTAGGAAACTTTTTAATTATATATATTGTAATTATATATTCAGGGCAGTAGTGGCTCAGTGGTTAATGGCTCTGGGTTACTGAACAGAAGGTCGGGGTTCAGGCCACAGCACCACCAAGCTGCCACAGTTGGGTCCTTGAACAAGGCCCTTAACCCTCTCTGCTCCAGGGAGTCATATCATGGCTGAACCTGCATCCTGACTAGGTTTGTCACAATACCATAAACGTATCTTACGATACTGTACCAGCTGCAGTGTCATGATACCAAGTAGTTAATTCTTAATTCAAATCTACAAAATGAACCAAATTTACAGAAATACATAGATATAAATGAAAACAGACAAACCAAATTTTCCCCTGAATACTTTATTAATGAGAATGAATAATTGGCTATTGGAAAAACTCAAGGACATTCATTCAATTAGCAAGCAACTAATTCAATGTGCCACATATTTCATCCACTGTTCCCTAAAGCAATGAAATCATGCAAATCGAAACTGTCCTCAGAGTACTAAGAATGAACAATATTAGGAATAAATCTCAATTTGAAAATGAAGTCCAAAAAATCATAAAATTGGGAATGTTAGCTCGCTTACTATCAAACCTGGCTAATTTTATTAATTAGACACAGCGGTTAGCTAAACGTTAGCTCGCGCATACTATCAAACACGGCTAATTTTATTACTTACACACAGCAGTTATGGTAACATTAGCTCGCTTACTATTAAACAGGAAAACTTTAATGAATAAAAAAGAATTATGTTAAATGAAGTGTCATTAACTTTTGTGTATTCTGCAGAAGCAGTGGAATGTGTTGTTTTAGCGAAAATAGTATAAAGTTGTATGACGTAAAAGTCATTAAAAAAAATAAATAAATAAATAAATAAAAAGTATAAATTCGACCACGGGCTCACCTCAGACTGGAAGATGCCCACGATGGGCATGTGAACATAAAGAGAATGGGGTAGGCAAGTGGGAGTCTGGGCTAGGCTAGCGAAACTAACTAGGATTCCATTCCCTATCCTGCTACTCGCAAAAGTCTGATCCCTTTGACTTACAGTAACTGTTCATTGCACATATTTTGTAGTCATGGTCTATGCACCTATTGTCTGTCTTTTGTCTACTGTTTTTGCATTACTATCTTTGTGTATTTTCTTACACCAGAGATGAAGCCTGATAGTGTTTCGTTTTACTGTACAACTTTTGTATTAATATGATGACAAAGTTGAACTGAATTGAATAATTATTGCCTGATTCCTCAGAGTGTTCTATTTTAAAATGCCAATTAAATGTGAATTCTAGCATTAAGAACAGAGTCTCACCATCAGGAAGGATTTTTCCACTTGTTGCCTGGCAGTTGGGTCCCTGGAAGGTCTTACATTCTCCACTTGGTATCTTCCACATCCACATATTGCCATCAGCAGTACCTGCAAGCAATACTGGCGCACAGGGGTGCCACTGCAGCCACTAACAAAGACACAATGAAGACCAGTGAAGTTAGACAAAGTGGCTCCGGCTGTATATAAGTATATAGCATTCAGTATATATGCTAATGTGAATAACTGGTAGGTTTGCTGGTTGGTCTGAGACTAATCAAATGCCTGGTTGCAGAAATATGGGTCAGAAAATTAAGCTCCCATTTCAAGAGATTAAAGCTTGTCTGCTCCAAAAGGGCAAATCCCTGTTTACTGGTGGCTCTTCTCACCCTCTAGGAATTCCTCCTTTGCTCATTGTACCTTTTGATTACAGTCCCATTATATTATATAGCATTAGACTGTAGAAACTTTGCTCATATATTCAGTTCAATATGACATGTCCATACAAAACCACTCTGTTGACTATAATAGTGGTAGCTCAGTGATTGTGTGTTAGTGACCAGAAAAAACTTCAAATCCCATCACAAATCCCAGGCTTCACCAAGTAAAATGCATGCTCAATTGGAATCACATCAAGTGACTGACTTGGCCATTGCAGAACACTCCACTTCCTTGCCTTAAAAAGGTCTTGCGGTGCTTTCAAAGTCACTGTTGTGGGTCAGTGTCAATCTGCACTGTAAAATATCATCCAACAAGTGTTGAAGCATTTGACTAAATCTGAGCAAATAATATAGCCCTATACACTTTAGAATACATCCTGCTCACTTCATCAATAAATACAAAGGACCTAGTTCCATCAGCAGCCATACGTGCCCATGCCATAAGATACTTCGGGTCATGAGCAGTTCCTTCCCCTTGTGCCGCCAAAACAGCTCTGACCCGTTGAGGCATAGATTCCACAAGACCTCTGAAGGTGTGCTGTGGTATCTGGCACAAAGATATTAGCAGCAGAGCCTTTAAGTCCTGTAAGTTGTGAGGTGGGGCCTCCATAGATCAGACTTGTTTGTCCAGCACATCCCACAGATGCTTGATCGAATTGAGATCTGAGGAACTTGGAGGCCAAGTCAACGCCTTGAACGCTTTGTCATGTTCCTCAAACAATTCCTGAACAATTTTTGCAGTGTGGCAGGGTGCACTATCCTGCTGAAAGAGACCACTACCATTAAGAAATACTGTTGCCATGAAGGGGCGTACTTGGGCTGCAACAAAGTTTAGGTAGGAGGTACGTGTAAAACTAACATCCGCATGAATGCCAGGACCCAAGGTTTCCCAGAAGAACTTTGCCCAGAGCATCTCAATGCCTCTGCCAGCTTGCCTTCATACTATAGTACATTCTGATGCCATCTCTTGCCCCAGGTATGTGACGCACCTGGCCATCCACATGATGAAAAGAAAACATGATTCATGAGACCAAGCCACCTTCTTACATTGATCCATGGTCCAGTTCTGATGTTCACGTGTCCATTGTAGGCACTTTTGATGGTGGACATGGCTCAGCATAGGCACTCTGACTGTTACGGTTACGGAGCCCCATATACAGCAAGCTGCCATGCACTGTGTGGTCTGACACCTTTCTATCATAGCCAGCGTTAACTTTTTCAGCAGGTCTTCTGTGGGATTGGACTAGACAGACTAGCCTTCACTCCCCACACACATCAGAGAGCCTTGTGCACCCATGACCCTGTTGCCCTTCCTTGGACCACTTTTGGTAGGTATTAACCACTATAATGGTTATGCCATTATAATGAGATAATCAGTGTTATTCACTTCACCTGTCAGTGGTTTTAATGCTATGCCTCACCTGTGTATATAAAGATTATAATGAGAGGGAGAATACCTTTAGGGTTCATGGTTTGGAATCAGTTATATTAACCTTATTAATTGGAATCAGATAATTCAGTTACATATACTACACATAACACATTGCTCATACATAGCTTTGAGTCAGATATTTAATTAATATGAGTAATACACACATTAGTACCTTTCTCAATCTTTTGTCTTAGGACAGGCTGTGGAAAAAAATCTGCAGAATTGCATGACAAAGCCTTTTCTTTTTACTACTGACTGGAACCTCACTGGCTGCAATTCACATACCTCTAGATCTCCTACTTCAAAAGACCAGATCTCCTCTTTGGCTTCAACCTTCCACACTTTAATCAGACCACTCATGTCCCCAGACGCCACCAGCTTTGAGTCATGGCTGAATGTTGCACATGTAACTGAGTCCTTATGGCCTAACAAAAACACATGAACAAAAACTGTGGATTAAAAAAAACTGTGGATAAAAAACTTCCAGAGTATTGGCAAAGTACATGTGTGGGCAAATCACACCTGTACACTCAAACAACACCTCTCCATCGATGATGTTCCATACATAAGCTTTGTCGTCCTCACCACCTGTGATGGCCAGGTTGTTTGTTACTGGGTCCAAACTGACGCAGAAAACAGAACCTGAACAAGGGGATTTATAAAGTGAATAATTATAACATCACCAACATAGCCAAGTGCCTGTTAATACTAATTTTATATATTAGCAATGTAACCAAATTGAACAGATAAGGCATCCTTAATATAGAAATCAGACATGAAGTATTTTTTTTTGGTTCTGAGCAATATGCAACAATTATTCAATATGCAGCCATTATATGCGTAACCTGGCAACCCTGTTTGTGGAACTTAAAGACAAAAAGTTCATTAAAGTGATACGGATGGGAGATGCACATGCATACATGTATACATACATGCATAGTCCCCTCCAAAAGTATTGGAACAGCAAGGCCAATTCTTTTGCTATATACTGAAGACATTTGGGTTTGAGATCAAATGACGAATATGAGACGATAGATCATAATTTACATCTAGATGTGTTAAACAACTTCGAATAGGGCACCATTTTGTTTGAACCCACACATTTTTCAAGTAATCAGAAAAATTGGAACATGTGACTGACAGGTGTTTCTTGTTGCCCAGATGTGCCCTGTTAGATTGATTGTATTAATACAATTAATAGCTCTGAAAGTGTACTTTGTTTTGAGCCCTAGGTTTTGCCTGTGAAGACTGCAGACTACAAACCAACGTAAAGAGAGGAGTAAAACCAACGTGTCTACAGGAGAAAAGCAAACCATTTCTAAGAAGAGAAATGAGGGAAAAATTGATCAGAGCCACTGCACAAGGATTGGGCATAGCCAACACAACAATTTGGACCTCCTGAAAAAGAAAGAAACCACTGTTGTACTAACAACCATACATCAAACAGGTCAGCCAAAGAAAACAACAGCAATTGTTGACAGAATTCTTGTGAGAGCTGTGAAGAAAAACCCAAGAATAACAGTCAGTGGCATCACCAACAACCTCCACAGGACAAGGGCGAAGATATCACAATCCACCATTCAAAGAAGATTTCGAGAGCAGAAATATGGAGGTCATACCACAAGATGCAAACCACTCATCAGCAGTGCTAATCAGAAGGCCAGATTGGAATTCGCAAAAAGAAATACAGAAATGAGCCACAAACGTTCTGTAATGAGGATTAACCTCTACCAAAGTGATGGAAAGGCCAAAGTGTGGAGAAAGAGAATCTGCTCATGATCCAAAACATACAAGCTCATCATTCAAGCATGGTGGAGGTAGTGTCATAGCTTGGGCTTGCATGGCTGCTTCTGGAATGGGCTGACGATTGCAGCAGAACGAATTCAGAAGTCTACAGAAACATTCTGTCTGCCAATTTATAGAGAAATGCATCCAATCTAATTGGGAGGAACCAAAAAGTCAATCACCAAACCTTAACCCAGTTGAGCATGCATTTCACTTCCTGCAGAGAGAGAGAGAGAGAGAGTGAAGGGAGAAAAACAAACAACAACTGAAAGAAGCTGCAGTATAAAGTAGACAAAAGAAGACAACAGTTTGGTATTGCGGTCGCCGGCTTGATGCAGTTAGCCAGAAACCCATTGACATCACCAAACTGTTGCATCTTTATGAATTTTTGATCAACTGAAAAATGAAAGGATTCAAAAGGTGCCATGTTTTAAGCTGTTTAACATATACAGATGTAAATATCAGGAAAAGAAACCTGAAATTCTGATCTAATGTCTGATATTTATGTACACAGTATATACAGTACTGTGCAAAAGTCTTTAGTACAAACTTTGTTATAGATTTGTATTTTATGACTTCTACATTATTGATTCTGCACAAAAACTTTTTAGATTTCCAAACATTAGTTTTCCAGCACAAAATTAAATATTACAGAAGAATGCTTGTATGTCAGTAAAGAAAGCAGCAAATTACATAATGTATTACATAATACATAATACACCAAAAAACAGAATGAAGGCTGCTGGATTTTGCTGCAGAAATAAGAAGCGAGTCGACAGTCAAAGTCTCCAGAAGAACCGCGGCTGCGTCTGCAAGATGCTCAGTAACACTTCCAGCTCATTTCCTTATAAAACTGCAGATATTACCTGAGACTACTCAATTTTTTTTTTTTTAAAGCAAAGGATCGTCACACCAAATATTGACTTTGTTTCATTTAGTACTGTTTACTACTCTTTATAGTATTTTTTTTAATGCAGAAACATCTAATTTCATTATTTTTGAAGGCATCTTTGCTCTACAGCATTTCTTTGCATGTGCCGAAGACTTTTGCACGGTACTGTATATACCAAATCACATCACAAAAACTGCATGTTACATACATAATACATAACTATGCATTACATACAGGTTTGTCATGTAGACGACAACCCAAGTACATACATGACATCAACCAGTAAACCGAAAAGAGGTAGATTCGATAATGTCACCGGTGTGTGTGATGAACGTGATCTCGCTGTCATCCTGGTCTGCCTCCATCTCATCTTCTGTCTCCCAGCCTTCATCATCTGCAGTTCCTTCAGCTTCTGCAAAATCCACATCTTCCAGCTCCTCTGCAAGATCATCTAAACAAACAAACAAACAAACAAAAGTTACAAAACCACTCTAATTTAGATTTCTGCAAAATAATGTTACAAGGGCAAAGGTTAACTTTAACACAGCAATGCATTACATCAGGTTCTACACATCTAATCAGCCACCTTGCTCCTAACACACTCCTTAATTTAAGAGTGAACTGACCCGACAGCATCTGGCTAGTTAATACATAAAAGTAGTGAAAGTACACCAACCTGTGGTTGTGTGTTCTGTGTCATTCAGGTCAATAACTTCGATGATTTCCTCGTCTCCATGAAGCTGCACAGTAGCTTCTTCAGAGTTCTCCATGGCCTGTGCGAAGCTGTCCAACTAAACTTAGCTAGCGTGGTGACTTGCCTCTGCCTTTGCTATTACACTGTAGTACAAGCAAGCGGTTGATAAAAATGCGTCTCTTAAAGCTGAAAACTCCAACAGCGTATCCTCATTTAACCAAAAATAAGTAATAATGTGTCACAGCAAAATGTCAAATGTAATTTGGAGTCAAAAATCGGTACCCAAATTCACGTGTTAGCTGAATTAGCTGGAACCAGCGGTGACGTTTACAAGGCTGACCCTTCCCAAACGCCTTCCACTTACATAAATAGTGCACTGGATAGGACACAGACCCCATTACTTTGTACATTTTGCAGTGCACTTAAACGTCGTTTGGGATACGGCCTTACACAGGCACCTACTGCTGCGTTCGACTCGAGGTAGCAACTTGTAATTCCCCACCTCCAACCAGTAAAAGCTAAAGAAAACGCCCCCATTACTTGAAATTTCAACTCGTCAGCTTGGAGTAGTCTTGTCAATTATCAGTTCCTTCCCACCATTCATTTCCGGAGTGACGTCAAAGCAACATGGCTGCGCACACTGTGAACATGGTGGCTTGTAAATGGTAATTTGCAAGTTGTAATAACGTCATTTCCCACCTCGGCACATTCGACGTGGTAAGTAGGGAAAAACATGGACGCCTTTACGAAAGCGTGTATTTTGTTTGCTCTGTCAGAGCACATGAAGCACATAAAAAGCAATTTACCCGCACTTTTACAGTTACAGGTTAGAGTGGCTATTGGAACTGCTCTACTACAACGAACTTTAAATATTCATACAGCATTTTGGACTGAAATTGTAGTACATCAACAACAGCCCAGCTAACAAAAATAGGTTGCTGGGACGTCCCCTGAACCAACACTGCCAATGTTCTGTGGATATTTTTATTTTTTTGGAGGGCTGCCAAAAAGTTCAGGAGATCCTCACTGAAACCTGTAGCACGATGACGTATTGGACAAGATCCACTATATTCTTGTCCTGTGTATGCCTTTCATGTTCCATCTGGATGCAGACAAGCATTCATGAGTTGCACACTTATCATGTGTTATAGCTGTTTCAGTACAGAATCTGCTGAGTAATTTGACACCATAGTTTGGAAGATTTGGCAAAAATCCTAGGAATAGTTTGCATATTAATCAGATTACATAAAATGTGATTGGGTGGGGTTAAATGTTCCAAAAAGTTCATTTTTGATGCATAAGTGTGTGTGAATCAGGAGTATTTTCTAGGATAATCCTGTCCACCTTATTTTACATGAGATATGAGATTTTTTTCTGGGCTGCTAGAGGGACCTACGAATCAACTTTCATAATGATTGGTCATTTTTAATGCCACCCTTGACAGGTGCCAGTGTAATGAGATAATCCATGTTATTCACTTCACCTGTCAGTGGTTTTAATGTTATGGCTGATAGGTGTATATTTGGCCTTTGGGGCATTTAACAGTCATGATGTTATTTATTTTTGGGTTTTGTGTCAGTTAGCACCTGTTAGGGTGGTATTTATTTATACGTGTGGGGCAGTTAGAGGCCCTGTGTGTATTAATGTTTTTGGGTTTGGGGCATTAAGCATTGAGGGGTATATTTATTCTGGGGTTTTGGTATATTTAGCAGTCATGGGGGATTTCTGTTTTTGGGGCAGTTAGCAGTCAGGGAGCAATTGTAATGTCTCAGGAGGCATTCATGGAAGCATTGAGGGTCAGCATGAGTCTAACCTCAGGACACCATCCTGAATCCAGTTGCCAGGTGAAGAGACAGGATCTCGGATGGTATCTGCATAGTTACTGTACAGACCACCAGAATGATTGGTGTAGGTACCTCCCCTGGGCAGAATACGCTCAGAACTCTTTGGTCTACTCATCATCTAGACTCAATTCCTTCCAGTGCTACCTGGAGTACCAACCCCAATTTTTCCATGGACCCTGGCATGGGGAGACATACCAGCAGTAGAGTTGTGATTTCTGTGGAGTGAAGAAGTTTGGGAGTCAGCTCATGTACATCTGGAGAGAGCCCTCAGATGACAGAAGATCCAAGCTGATCACCACCTCAGGGTAGCTCCGGACCACAGGCTGGGAGGGTGAGTCTGGCTATCCACCAAGTACCTTAAGCTTGGCCTGCCCTCCAGGAAGTTGTCCCCACATTTCATAGGTTCTTTCAAGATCATTCTCAGGAATAACTCAGTAACATATAATAACTATAATAACAATAACTTCAATTACCTCCGCAGTTCAGAATCTCCCGGTCATTTCATGTTTCTCTCCATAGGCCTGTTGTTCCAGGACCCTGCAAGATGCTGCCCCTTGCGACATGCCACCTCCAGTCCTCACTGTGGATGGACAGCCAGCTTATGCAGTGGTGGCCCACCTTGATTTCTGTAAGAGAGGGGAACAGCTCCAGTATTTGGTTGACTGTGAGGGCTATGGTCCAGAGGAGCATGCTTGGGTCCCTGCCGAGGATGTGTTGGATACACTTACAAGGCAGAATTCCATCGACAACGACCCAGTCTTCCTGGGCCCAGAACTTGTGGCCATTCAACTAGAAGGGGTTCTATTGCTTCAGGGGCAGCTCATAGACTATAGTATAAGTACAGTGTTATAGCCTCTTGCCTTTATTTTCCTTTGTGTCCACATTAATGTTGTCCCGTCCCACCAAAATCTATGGTCATGAGCCACTGCTTCTTTAACCTAATCGTAGACCATATGAAACAACCTCAGTAAGCAAAGCTTCACAATTATCACACCAAACTTGTATGGTTTACATTATAAAAGAAATTTGTTTTTACATTTCTTGTAACTACTGTTGTATATTTAAAATTCTATCACTGACATCAAATTCACAGGCAGTTCTCCCAACAGAAAGTAATACATGAAGAAAACATAACATTTTGAAATGTGTATCTTCTTAAGTCATACAGACACAAAACTTGGGCACTAAGTAGTACTCCTTTCTACTACAAAGACAGCAAACACACACACACACACACACACACACACACGCACAAAACATTTGCCCCATCAGCCATATGGTGGCACTACAGCTCAGCATATATTTCAAAAACCATCATCCATACAGATAAAATTTGTCGTTTTTCTCTTTTTTTCTCTTATTCCTTGGCTAAAATGAAGAAAGATACAATGAATCCACGTACACGTACATTCTTAAATTATTTCTTAACTGTTTGTACACACTTTGTCCTTCAGAGAATAGCTTCACAGAACTGCTCATATTCCAGGACCTTAATAGCACCCTCTGTAGCAAATATTCAACACAAATTTCAAAGGTCATGGTAAAAAAGTATAATTTTAAAAAAAAATTATTATTAAATAATGTATGTACCTAAGAACCCAAAGAAGCAAATTTGCTACGTTGAGTGCTGCCATCTAGTGTTCTGTGCTGGTACCATCCAGTCCAAGATGGCCACTGCCATGTGAATCACATCCTCATCAACTTTTCAAGTTCAGGCACTGAACTATCCCGTGTGAAGGTAAGAAATCAATTTGAAGTTTGTCAATATAGGCAGAGGAATACCTACAGACTTTAGACATGGCATAGTCTTTCAGTTTTGTATTAGTATATTTTACTAGGTTCCACTATTTT
>CM074975.1:3310668-3330269 GCA_037576825.1 Pangasius krempfi | reverse complement strand
AAAAATTTGTAATGTGGGTTGTGAGCACTAACGTAGACAGCCTTCCTTAGCGGCGTCATCTTCGATGAGTAGCTGAAATGTGGTGTTCCTAATTGTTCTGCTAATATGAAACTGGATTTTATTTTCAGCAACATTTCACACAATTTCAAACATTTCATACTTACCTTTTATGAGTAATGCACACAAAACTATATAAGTATTTTCATCTATGGAATCTTTATTGTTCTATGTAACTTATCAAGAACTGGCCACTGGAGGCAATATTTGATGAAGGTGCTTGGACCCCGATAATTCCTGGTTGCAGCTATATTTTTTCTGGATTTGTAATACACATCTGCAGCACATGAAACTAACATAAGAGAACCTTGGACTTTCACCAAACTGCTGCATTCTTTTCTGAGGCTTTTCCAGGCTTGTACCACAGTTTCCTTCAGTTTTTTTGTTTGTTTGTTTTGGGCAACTGCCCAATTGGGTTAAGGTCTGGTGATTGACTTGGTCAGTCAAAAAACCTTCCACTTTTTCCCCCTAATGAAGTCCTTTGTTGTGTTGGCAGTGTGTTTTGGGTCATTGTCTTGCTCCATGATGAAGTTCTTCTGGATACATTTCTCAATCAAGATTAGTGAGCTCATTCCAGAAGCAGCCATGCAAGCCCAAATCATGACACTGCCTCCACTGTGCTTGACCAACAGCTCATATGTTTTGCATCATGAGCAGATCCTTTCTTTCTCCACATTTTGGCCTTTCCATCACTTTGGTAGAGGTTAATTTTGGTTCCAGATCTTTTGTGGCTCATCTCTGTATTTCTTTGCAAATTCCAATCTGACCTTCTAATTCTTACTGCTGATGCATGGTTTGCATCTTTTGGTATGGCAACTATATTTCTGCACTCAAAGTCTTCTTTGACTGATGGATTGTGATACCTGCACCCCTGCCCTGTGGTGGTTGTTGGAGATATCATTGATTGTTGTTTTTGAGTTTTTCTTCACAGCACTCACAATGTTTCTGTCATCAACTGCTGTTGTTTTCCTTGACTGGCCTCTTCAGCGTCTGGGTCAACATCAGTGATTTTTTTCCTTATGAGGACAATCCATAATCGATTTTCCCATTTTTTCAGCTTCAAAATGGCTTGCTTATCTACTCGCTGGTCTTCCTTATTTACTAGTTGGTTTATCCTTTTTAACATCAAATACAGTTTTTACAGGTGAAATCCAGGGCTCAAACCAAGAGTGGACATTGACAGCTATTAATTGTTTAAATAATCGATTGAACAGGGCACACCTGGGCATAAACACCTGTCAATCATGTATATAATAAAAATAGGTATAATAATTTTGCTTGCTTGAAAAATGATTCACTGCAATTTTATTATTCACCATGTATATATCCATGGACCACTCAAATGGTGAAAGAAAAGCCCTGTTAGATTGTAAGAGTAATAATGCATGTGCTCTCACTAAAAATTCTCACTAAATTTTCTGATGATCGTTTTATCTGCCACACATTGCACTTCTCCTGGAGTAATGTGCCACTCACTTTAATGACAGTTATTATCTGAATAGTATCTCCTCACATTATGTTGTTCTGCCATCTTGTTGGCTGCAAGTGCAATTTCAGTGAATGACTCAATTAGGTATAACTTTTCCAGCTATAGGACGTCACCTACATCACACGTGGATAAAAATTGTACAAAATAAGGTCAACTTAGGGACCCATTCTGTGGTGTTTCACAAAATGTATTTCATAGCTTATGTCTTACAAGATTTATCAAATACTACTACTGCAGCCATTCTTGTGCTGTTACAAAGGCACCTTAAAATATGTAAGAGAATCAATAATACAAAATAGAATGGCTCTTGATCTACACTATATGGCCAAATATTTGTCACAAATTTGGAAGCACACAATTGTATAGGATGTCTTTCTATGCTGTAGCATTACAATTTCCCTTCACTGCAACTAAAGGGCCCAAACCTGTACCAAAGGTCCATTAAGACATGGTTTGCGAAGGTGGAGTGGAAGAGCTTGAGTGGCCTGCAAAAAACCCTGACCTCAACCACACTGAACACATTTGGGGTGTGCTAGAATGCTGACTGTGCTCAGGCCTCCTATAGAATATTTTAACCACAAAATGTGTACTCATATTTGATAATGTTTAATCCTAAATGTTATAGATGTATGGAACCGGTATAGTGCAAAATGTATCATTGTACCCAGTATCTCAGTAAAAGGCTTGCTGACTAGAACTGTGTGCATGGAACAGGTATGCATCAGTGTATGCTCAGAAGCCGAGGCCTAAAAAGGACCTATATGACCTTACATATGCATGGGAATCCTGCTAAAGTGGGAAACAGGAACAAGCTGTAAATTTAAGTGAGTAAGGCTTCCTTAAACAATAAGATAAGCATATGGGGTAGCCTTGTATCTTGTTAAAAACAGGATACACATGCATGAGAGTATGTGTCTTGTTAAAAACAGGATGTGGAAGAGGTTTCAGGTAAATGTATATAAGAATGCCCTTCTGAAGAAGTGGGCAGCTTTTGTCTGCAGACAACTGCTTGGCTTAATTATGGAAAGAACAAAGTATAATGGTGTCAACACCCAGGCCCTCCAGAGTGATCTTTGATCTGCACTAATGGCCACATATTAGTGCCTGAACTCACTAATGCTCTTAGATAGAGATCTAGACCAATTCTTCCTGTAGATGCCATTTAAGTTTATAAATTTCACTAATAAACTGTATACTTATTAGAGACAAAGGTCTACATAATGTCAATGCTAGAAACTAGTACTAAGTGTTTCTTTTCAGGCTGAGACTTTGAGCAAGATAATGTGAGCACATAGTGTAAATGCCTGAGTCTGCTCATATTGTATATAGCATGTTAAAGTACCGTGCAGCTTGAAATAAGTGTGTGGAACAGTGTTTACATTACATTACAACTACAGTTTTATGTTCTGTTATGAATCCTTTTGTTTTTGTTCACTTTTTGATGTCATCATTTGATGTCATGGATGTTACTTAGCTATTTCCTTCACACCGAGCTTGATTTTATGATCACAAGTGCGAATAATACCGTGTAATAATAATTTCATTTATGATCATAAACTCAACTATACAAAGTACAAGCACTTGGCCTTTGTCTGTTTTGTCTTTGGGTTGCACCCAAGGTACTTTCCTCTGTCCTTATATATAGAGCAAAAGTTCCTACTTTGATTAACCACAAGTCATGTATCACTGGCACAGCAGTCTTTTAACTCCCACACACATATCCTGAGAAAAACATGTCCTGCTGCTGGGCAGAGAAGATATGGTATGTTAGGTGTAACCAATGGACACAGTTCTTTGCTTGAATGTAACCAAAAGAGTGGGACAATATATCACCTGTCCTATATATGAGTTGGTTATACAATCTGTTCTTGGAGATCACCTGAGGTATTTCCAAGTGAGGTCAGTCTCCCTGGCCATGAGTATTGCAATAAAGGAAACATTTGAGGAAGAAAAGAGTCTTACTATCTCTCTCTGTCTTAAGGTGAATTTTCACCACACCTTGTGATGCATGAAACTCATGAAACTTTTGCCCTGCTAGATATGCCCCAGTGAACTGTAAGTGCTATTTTTTTTTTAAAAATGGAAGAATCTACACCACAAAGCGGTAGACCACACAAACTCCGAGTGGGGCCACCGAGTACTTAAGATATATAAAAATAGCATGTTAAAAAAACCACCTATCCCCTGTTGCATCACTCACTACAGAGTTTTTGGAAGCGACATCAGCACAAGAACTGTGCATTGGGAGCTTCATGAAATGGGTTTCCATGGCTGAATAGCTGCACATATGCCCAAGATCACTATTTGCATTTCCTGAAGGGAATACACAGTGCTTACATAGAGCTGAAACAAAGTTGAAAATAGAAAAAAGGTACCAGGATCATACTATGGTAGGGGTTCCCAAACCTTATAGGTACACGACCCTGAATGGACATGGACATGATTTTTCTACAACCCCCAAGCCTTTGTCACCCTACATTTTTTTTAAATTCCAGATTTATAATATAGGACTACTGGAACATTTGAATATTTTATTATGTTAGTAACATATGGATGTGTAACATAAGTGGCTTTTAACCAAAGGAATATTACATGTACTTACCAGGCTAGTGGGACACATTGTGCTTTTATAGGAAAATAATCTACGGTGGGGTGGTGTGATGCAGCCCAATGAGAAGCAGAAGGCCCTGGTTTATACTTGACACATGATTTTGTGTGCAGCTGCATTGTTCACACACTTGCCTGCCTATCCTATGTACATCTGGAAAATTTAAAAGCGATATTCACTAGATGGCACGTCAGAGCCAAAACATCCATGTCAGTCAGGTTTCCAAGTTGAACTGTAAAATCTTCTTCTTCTTCTTCTTTCGGCTTTTCCCTTCAGGGGTCGCCACAGCGAATCATCACTCTCCACCCATCCCTATCTTCTGCATCCTCAACACTTGCACCCACTAGCCTCATATCCTCATTTATTACCTCCATATACCTCCTTTTTGGCCTTCCTCTTCGCCTCCTGCCTGGCAGCTCCATGTGTAGTGGTTTTAAGCCCAGCAATGATAAACACACTGACAAGCACTGTCCCTTAAAACTTTCCACTATTGCTGTGGCTGTTGTCATGACCTGTGTCTCAAATCGAAAACTCTGGCCTTACATTCAAATGTGTTTACTAATGTAGAAAATCCAGAAACTGTTACACAAAACAGACCCTTTAGTAGGTTTGAAATTGACAAGAGTTTTTTTTTTTTTAATTCAAACACTAAGTGTAATCGAAAACCCAGTTATTGTCAGTACTCACTAACAGTCTAGAATAGTACATAGCTATGTATGTGATTTGAGACACAACACTTTAGTGGAGGTAGACAGACAGAAATTTGTCCATTTTTATTGTGGAACTACACAATGAGTCTTTTAAGGATAGTGAAAAGACTAAAATAACACCTATTAATTACCTATTACTGTCTTCAGTATTTCTAATATTAATTTGTAAAATAAATGAATGAAACCTAAGAGGAGACCACATTTGTAAATCAAGCGACCCCTAGTTCTGGATCTCCTGACCTATAATTAGTAATACTGTTAACAGTGGAGATTATTATTCTTTTTTTTCTAACACTTTGCATTGTAATATTCCATTAATAACATTAAGGACTAGATAATTCAAAATGTTAAGTTTACAGAAAGAGAGCAAGTGTCAAATTACTATCAAATGAGTTAAAAGCAGTGAATAAGAACCTATTCAGCTAAGGAATATAAGGCCAAACAGATCGGGAGCCTATTTTTGCCTCACGATGGTAAGATGAAGGACAAATGCGTTTTTTGTCACATGAAAATCTTCAAAACAATAAAAAAGTTACAGTCTGCTTACTGGAAATGTCCCATTAAAATGATACTTTCTTCCCACAAAAAGTCAGCCTGACTGCTGGGTGTTTAACTGGGAATGTCATATTTTTGGGGGATTACAACATTATTGAAGTGGGAAAGTTCCAATGTGAGTATTGTATCTTCTTTTTTATTCATTTGAGCTCTGGGCAGCTTGTATGATTAATGTAATTTTGGATGTGCATACCTTTGCTGCTTTAAATACTTTCAAAGTACATATAATTTCTGATACAAGCTGCAAGAGTTCTCATAAAACCTGTATTTTTCAATACATTTTCCAGTATTTCCCGGGTCCCTTCTGGTAACTGTACTTGTGCAGTTGTAAATGATGGCCCACACTTGATTCACTAACAAAGAGCTACTTTGTATTTTTTTCAATCCAAATTTTGGCTGGGTTCTTGATTACCCAGAGATTCAAGGCTGCTGCCGTAGCAGCATGAATCATTTTTCTTTGGATCCCCATACTGCCCACTGGGATCCAGTTCATGAAGATGAGATTATAATGTACTTTTAAAAAAATAACAAACAGATTGTATAATTTATTACAATTTATAATTTATTACAACATTACAACAGATTATTTAACACATTTTTCACAGTCTGGTTCAAATTCTTGGTGATGTACACATAGACATAAATGAATACAAGCATAATAAATAACACAAATAAAACAAAAAGCCCAAATAACTATTAAATATGCAAAAGAATTCTCATTTTTTTATAAATGACTATTCAGGCCAATCCTGGAATGCTTCAACATGAGTAAATGCATGGACGCTGTCATCAAAATTGTTCTGCTTAATCCCTGAAAAACAGCATAGTAAGTGTCGCAAAGCTGTAATGAATTAATAATCTTAATTCTTTTTTGCTAACAGTCTGTGAAAATATTTACTGTCGTGTTAAACTTCTGAGATATTAGGTGATTTTTAATGGTACCCATGTGGTTTTAATGGTACCTCACAAAATAACCTCACAAATGTTATAATATGCTTATGAAAATACTGTATGCGCACAATAGTATTTTCTTTGGCTTTCACTTCTAGTTCGCTTTCATATCTAATTCGCACCAAATTGTTTGTACAAGTGTTCACGTGAGTGAGTGGTCAGGGAATTTCGTGGTGTGTGCTTTCTCATTGACGTTCTCATGGAGGGCTGTTTTTCCTCTACAAATCATAAAGATATACATTTATTATATGCATCAAACACTTTATTAGGAACACTATATTACTACTGGATAGGGCCTCCCTTTGCTCTCAAAACAGCTTCAATTCTCCGTGGCATTGATTCCACAAGATGTTGGAAACATTCCTTTTAGGTTCTGGTCAATGTTGACATGATTGCACCACACAAATCCTGCAGAGTTTTCAGGTGCACTTTCATGAGGCAAATCTCCCATTCTACCGCATCCCAAAGGGTTCTATTGGATTCAGATCAGTGACTGGGAAGGCCTCTGAAGAACACTGAACTCATTTTCTTGAAACCAGTTTGAGATGACTTTTTCTTTGTGACATGGTGCATTATAATACTAGAAGTAGCCATTAGGAGATGGGTAAATTGTGGCTATGAAGGGATGCACATGGTCAGCAACAATACTCAAATAGGCTGTGGCATTCACGTGATGATTAATTGGTATTAAAGGGCCCAAAGTGTGCCAAGAAAACATTCCCCACACCAGTACACCACCTCTACCTGACTGGACTGTTGACAAAAGGCAGGTAAGGCCCATGGATTCATGTTGTTGCCGCCAAATTCTAACCCTACCATCAGTGTGACTCAGCATAAATTGTGATTCATCAAACCTGGCTACATTTTTCCAGTCTTCAGCTATCCAGTTGTGGTGAGCCTGTGCCCACTGCACTTTCTGTTCTTGGCTGACAGAAGTGGAATGCGATGTGGTGTTCTGCTGTTATAGCCCATCTGCCTCAGGTTTTGATGTGTTATGCATTCTGAGATGCTTTTCTGTTTACTACAATTGTACAGAGTGGTTATGTGAGTTACTGTAGCCTTTCTGTCAGCTCAAACCAGTCTGGCCATTTCCTGTTGACCTCTCTTATCAACAAGGCGTTTCCATCCGCAGAGCTGCCACAACTGGATGTTTTTTCTTTATTGCACCATTCTGAGTAAACTCTAGAGACAGTTGTGCATGATAATCCCAGTTAAAGATCAGCTATTAAAGAGCAGTTATAGAAATACTCAAACCGGCCCATCTGGCACCAACAACAATGCTACAGTCAAAATCACTGAGATCACATTTTTCTCCATTCTGATGGTTGACATCAGACATTAACTGAAGCTGCTTGCCCATATATGCATGATTTTATGCATTGCACTGCTGCCACATGATTGGCTGATTAGATAATTGCATGAATGTATAGGTGTAAAGGTGTTCCTAATAAAGCGCTTGGTGAGTACAGAATACTATCTTTAATAATCTGTCAATATTACTAACAGTGTTACTCATACTTACAGCGTTTTTCCACCAGACAGTTTGGCATGGGTCGGCATGGCAAATGATCTGTATTCCTCTACTTTGTGGAATACAAAGTTGTACCAAGGAGCACAATGCATGCTTGTGAGCTGCTTTTACCAGTTTAGTTCATTCATTTGCAGCAACTGCTTTATCCTGGTCAAATGGCTTAGTTTCCCAATAGTTTATATTTTACAAACTATAGCCAACTTCATTAGAAAATATTGCAAGAGTGGAGGGGACTGGTCAAATTTTCAGCAGGAGCAGGATTGGTCAGAATTACAGATATGTTTTGTTGTGTTTTTGCATTGTATTCTTTGGTTACTTTGCTGTCCTGTACTGTGTGACGCTGCACAAAAAGGAATTCCTTGTACACCCTGTACTTGGTGATTTAAAACACTTTATGATTTATAAACATTATGATTCTGAATTCCTTCTGGTACAGACAGGAGTGAGATTTAAACAAAAAATCTCCTGTGTAGTTTCACTAAAGATTACAATATTGGCCTACTTGGATGTGTTTGGGAGTGCGGGAGCCATTAAATGAACGTTTGGTCCTCTTTATTTTCACTAAATATTAAAGTATTACTTGGGCACGGTTGTGTCTCATGTCTCCTGGCAGCACCATATGCATATAAACATCAGATGCCTGGTATTATTTCAAAAATCTTTTATTTTTATTTTGAGGTGTATGTTGATAGAAAAGACACATGAAATTGGGTGGGATAAGGCTAGTCCTGTGTTGCCAAGCCATATGTGCCGAGCCACACGAATCATATCAGTATCAATCATATCAATATCAATCATATCAATGTCACATCAAAATTTTGGAGCTATTTTTACAGCTATTCATAAAATACTAACACCTATAATTTAAGATTAGTAACAATTTCTGTCATTTCTATATGTATCTGTGGAGCTATTTTAGACCTGATTTAAATCCCCTCCAAAAAAAAAACAAAATACAAAAAAAAAACCAACAAAAATATAGTGAACACTCAGTCCACCACTGAAAATGTGCTTGTTCACAGACGAGGTGGTGAGGATTTGAAAATCCCTGTTTTCCGAAGATACTGTACTATGAGTGGTACAGACACGAGTGTGATGCTGATCCGAAATGGAGCAAAGAGTTTGTGAACCGCGTAAGCTAGCACAAATGTGCTAGTGCCAGCAGCCATCTTCGACTGAACAACAGATTCACTAAAGCCCAGCTTGGAAAGGACAGCTGTCATATTGATCCCGCTGAGGAGAACAAACATTAAAGCACATTTAATGTAAGAGAATAAAATCACAAAACAATATCAACATTCACACATACTAGAATACTGAACATATCTTTTTGTTTATTTGAGAAATAGCCTATAAAAACTTTTTTACACTTTAACTGGATGGGGCTACTTATGGCATGTTTACTGCTGACAGTGGTGTGAAACTGTACATACAGCCATGTAATACTCATATAAAAATGAGTATTGTTTTATGAATTAGATGTTCTGAATAGATGCCAGTGATACGCTGAAATAATCATAACCCCAAACGGTTTCTTCATATAATGGGCCTCAATTATCAATCTCTAGGTAAAGTTGTGTGTAAATGTTTGCGTAAAACCAAATCTAACCAAAAATTTCCAAATTGGATTTACAAAAATTTCAGAAAGGTTGATTTTCTTTGTACACACGTGCACATGTTGATCACCTGTAACATGTTCCCAACATAGCCCATTTGCATGAACCTCCCCCCCAAAAAAAAATCCTCCATACATGTTCAGGTGCACAGACAACTGGGAGCACTGGGAGTACAAGTTATTTTGACTCACTTCTAATGCCAATAAAAATATTTAATAATATATTGTATTAATAATAAGTGAGCACTAAATCTTCCGTCAGCTGAGGCATTTATTTATGGCTTATGGCCATATGCAGACAGGCCAGCCCGTCCTCCGTTTATACGGCACCATTTCTGTTGTCGTAATTGAATGATTAGTTTTATTTATCTTAATTTATGGGTTTGTGTTGGCTCGCTTTTTTATTTTTCATATTCTTTAATTAATGGTAATAAAATAAACCAACTAGTGAACTAGCAGGAAGTTTTCTGATAAGACACTCAAAACCAGTTCTATAAGTCACTCTGGATAAGGATGCTTGCAAAAAGCTATATACGTAATAATAATAAAAAAAATAAATAAAAAAAATCAAACTTGACAGTATATTCCATATATATAAAACTGCAGTTTTTCTGAATTTACAGGATTTTCGTGAATACCAAAAATTTCTTCTGTAAACGTTCATACAAATGATTTACGCATAAATTCATCCGTATCCAGTTTGATAAATAAGGCCCCATGTTAGCAAATCAAGCACACATCGGGTGTCTCATTTCTAATTTTAGGTTTGCCCTCTATGCAACCTTAATGTGCCCTTTGGCAAATCCCACAGTGAAACACACTCAGTAGCAGTCTCTTACCCAAACCTCCTGTGATTGTAAACAAGGACCAAACTATTTTTCGTCATTAACTTTTCGTTAAGTAACATTAGGGTTAGAACTTATGCGAAATAAATCCTGTAAAATAATCAGTTAAAGTATGAGTATGATCAGCCTACCTACGTCTTGGTTTATATGGAGCTACAGCATGCAATCAGTACATTTCTCCATGATGTATTGTTTGAATTTGAATTGCTGTCAAGTCTTGCGTCATTAAATGTACCATGTCCGGTCTGACCCTGAGAAGTGTGCTTGTTAAAGGTTTTGGAAATACTGATCCGTTCTCCTGCTACACTTGTTTTTTCCCCCCATCCCTTTTCCTTACCAGTCACATGAATGGGATTTTTTTAAACTGCTCTAATTTGTTAAATTCACAACCTATAATAACCAAAATGAAGGTGCACCAGGAATTATCATGCCAAATTACAGACAAATTGCATGCACCCTTCGCGTTCTGGCCATCCTTCTTTCTTCCCGTTATTCATTTCGATGGGGGAAAGCAGTCACCTTCACTCTAGCTTTCATTGTACAGTTTAATCTACACATTTATGGCATCAAACTAATCATCAGGCTCTTCTGACACTAACCATGTAATTAGCTAAGTGATTTGGTGAGTATTTTCTGAGTCTGATGCCACCAACCCACACTATTTCTCTAGTCTTTTTTCCTCTCTCACCCCTTCCTCCCCTCCTACTCCTCCTCCTCCTCCCTTCCTCGGTGCTCTTAAAGGGAGTGTTCACATCAAGCATCAGAATGGGGAAAAAGTGTGATCTGTGGCATGGTTGTTGCCACACCATTCTGTGTAAACTCTAGAGACTGTTGTGTGTGAAAATCCCTGGAGAATCAGCAGTTTCTAAAATATTCAAACCAGATCAACTGGCACTAACAACCATGCCACAGTTAAAGTCACAGAGATCACACTTTTTCCCTATTCTGATGTTTGATGTGAACATTCCCTGACGCTCTTGACCTGTATCTGCTTGATTTTTTGCACTGCGCTGCTGCCACATGACTGGCTGATTAGATAACTGCATGAATTTGCAGGTGTTCCTAATAAAGTGGATGATGAGTGTATCTATATATCATTGCAAAAATCATATGCAATAATAACATTTGTAATTAATAATAAAACTGGGTAAGAAATCAATTTAATTTTTCCAACACCTCTTGTGCTTTTGTCACTTTTGACATTTTGTGCACAAACAAAATTCAGTGGTCTTACACTTTACACCTTGTTATTTCCGCTTAACACCTAGACCTAACAACAACCATTTCTTCCCCATCGGCCAACCTTGAAGATTTGCTTCACAAACACACTTGCAGTTTCTGCAGGAGCGGCACTATCTAGTTCTCGAAATATTTAGACTTTGTTTTTCTTGTAATATTAAGCACTGACATTTTTTGCCATTACAGCAGGGGTTCTCAAACTAGGGATCACGACTCCATGTGAGCTTGATTTACAAATAGGGTCTTGAGAGAAACTCACAATCTCCTCTTTTGGTTTATTAAGGGTACATGTTATTCTGGTCTTGTTCAGTATCCTGACATGCTGCATTAGTGTATTTCTGCAATAAAAATGGACAAATATCCCTGTCCATATACAATCCCCTCTGAAAGTATTGGAGTGGCAAGGCCAATTCTTTTCTCTGAAGACATGTGGGTTTGAGATCAAAAGATGAATATGAGACAATAGATCAGAATTTCAGCTTTCATTTCCTGATAGTTATATCTAGATATGTTTAACAACTTATAACATGGCACCTTTGGAGCAAAAGTATTGGAACAGATAGTGTTAAAGTAAATAATTTGGTTGCATATTTTTCAGGTCGCCCACCTCTAGCTGGATTGTGTCCGGTTCAATAGCAGTTTTAATCTTTGTTCTCATTTAAAGAAAATATGCCAAATTATCCAGTTAAAAAGATGTCTGGAGTAAACTGAAATATGCAATTATTTTCATTTTCGTACTATGTTTTATTGGTAAAATATTTTATGAACAATGCCTAACCTCCAACCACAATTTTTAAAAAAAAATCTACCCTCAAGACCCATTTAAAAGTAGCTTAGTTCTGCTGGAAAACTACACAACTGGCAACACCTTGTTTAAATACATTCAATCAGCATACTGTACTCTGGTCTATGTTGCAACACCCCCCCGACCAAAACCTTTAGGTTTGGGTTAGCATACTGGAGGACGAAATGTATAAATAAATAAATGTAGAACTAAAGAAATACTCGAATGAATAAAGAAATAAAAGCATAAAAGAAACCAATACGAATTTATTTTTACATTTCTGCCCAACATTTTTTTTTGTTTTTTTGTCTTGCATTTAAGCCATTTTTTAAAACAAAAATACAGAAGCAGAGCTGCCTTACCTAGACACAGCAATGTAGAAAATTCCAAGAGAAATCAGAGATATTCCAATGTGAAATGAAACACCAACAGCCCCGTATTCCTTAAAAACCTTCTTCAGCTCTTTTGTTTTATTCTGCTTTTTCTCAGGGTCTGGCTTTTCAGCTCCTCCCTGTGGGCTTGTAGAAAGCAGTACCTAATAAGAGGCAGAGAATAACAATGTGAGAAATAAATATCACAGTAATGTAAGCTTATTCAGCACCATACTTTTAACCTAAATTTTATTTAGAACATACACAGACAGGTGACATGATAGGAAAAACCTATATAAATGAATGAAGAAACATAAGTGCAGATGTTTCCAGACAGCTGTACCGTATGATACTATTAAGCAATTGACATTCTACCATGCTCCATTACATGTATAAAAATGCAGAGTGGGCCCAGTTGACCTGAGTTAGGATCAATATTGAAAGAGCACAAGTTAATTATTTGGGCTCTGATGGCAAAACGCTTCAGTTACAAAGACTGCTCAACTGTTTGTGACTGATGGGTTGTTGCCTTGCTTCACTTAAGCTCCATTTGCAAACATCTCCATGTATAGTTGTAAATACTCACAATAGGTTCAGAAAGTATTTGAATCCCTTATACCTTTTTCAGATTTCGGATATCTTGTCACGTAGCAGTTTACACAGTTACTAAACAAAGTATAAAAGCTTCAGGATAAGACTGTGAATGTTCCTAAGTGACTCAGCCTGGACTTGAACTTGAGTGAACATTGCTAAAGAGACCTAAAATATGGCATCGAATCCCATTCATCATAATGTTATGATGTTATTGCATTAGAAATAATAATAATTTTTTTCAATTTTTTCAAATAATTTTTTTTTCTGAATTTATGGTTAATGGACACATGATTTATTCATTTTAAGATCAATGTGAGACAGTCTGTGTGCTGTGATAACATCACCACCTATCATCACCTAGCCCAAACAATTTCCAGTAATTTTCCAGCCCCTGTAGACAAGGCGAGCTCCCAAGGTTGGAGTGGAAGAACTCGAGTGGCCTCAACCCCACTGAACTCCTTTGGGATAAACCTGAATGCCAAATGTGCGTTCTTGGCCAACATCAGTGACTGACCTCACTAATGCTGAATGGGCAAATCCCCTTTATCGGCATACAATTGGATTCATTTACATTTACATTTATGGCATTTGGCAGATGCTCTTATCCAGAGCGACTTACATTTATCTCATTTATACATCTGAGCAGTTGAGGGCCTTGCTCAAGAGCCCAGCAGTGGCAGCGTGGTGGTGCTGGGGATTGAACTCATGACTTTCCGATCAGTAGTCCAACATCTTAACCACTGACCAACCACTGACTTAACCAATGTCTTTACCACTGCTGATTCAGTGAGGATGATTCAATTCAATTCAATTCAGTTTTATTTGTATAGCGCTTTTTACAATGTCAGCTTTACACAAAAAAAAAAAAAAAAAAAAAAAAAAAAAAAAAAAATGATGGCTTCCTTCATGCCCCAAAAAGTGGCAGAGTCACCTGATATGTCCAATTCTGACTCCTACTAAGAATGTTAGGCCTACTGATCGTGGCAGGGGTGCCTTTGGGCCTGCTAGAACGAAGAAATTTTCAGAGATGGGTCACCAACCTATGGCTGGTCCCCAACCATGCCCATCACCAATATGTCCTCATCTTAACAAAAGGGGCATGAGCCCTGCATCACTGGAGACACAAGACCTTCCTTCCCCACGAAAGGGGTACCCTTAGGGGTGGTTCCCCACCAGACAGAGACTATCACCCTTCCTATCAGCTTAGGGCAGTGTTTAAACACCATGATACCTTTTTGTGCACACATGCTGAGATCCTATAACATGGTGACTGTATGATGTCGTATTTTACTATAAAACACCATCAAAAAAAAAAAGACTTGTTATTCTTTTGCACATCAGACATTTTTGAATATTTTGGAACTGAATAATAGCTTGTTATTACAGTCAGAGCTACAGGTAACCTGCCCTCCAAAGCCGGTGATTCTACCAACTTATCAGTTAGCTACAAATTTTTTATGTGAATTTGTATGGATATTGTCATACCATTTTCACACTGCAGAGCTTGCAGTTGTAGGTACCATGCATCCACAGATAGGAGGCGCATCTTTATTAAAGTACTTTTATAGCAACCAGGATGACTAGAGCCATAGAGACTATGCAAGCCATCAAAAGGACTTCACCAGCCTTTGTTTGCGCTCTCTGTATCCAACAGGCAACCGGGATGGCCGTAAAAGAAAGAAGCTCACTCTCTTAGGCTGATTGCCATACGTGATCTAGCTGCAAAGAGAAGGCCTACTTTTCTCTCATCTGAGATCATAATGAGAGAAATACTCACCTCTCCCAATGGCGTAAAATCAACCAGTGCTACCGAGTAGCATCATGAATGTTTTTGTCTTTCTTTTTTTCCCTGTGCAAGTTTACTTCCACTTTTAAGGATATGTAAAACGGCTGGTTTTACTTTCATTGGATAGCTGGACTTATGAAGCCAAATGAACTCTGTCAATCCACGGACTGTAAATGTGCAAAATGTACCTGAAGACTACAAATTCCTCACCACCCATCACTGCACATGGACAACTACATGTGGAAAAAGGCTACATCTGCGCTCATTCACAAAGACGCTTCAAAGGCTCAAGCCACATCCACATTCCAAAAACTAAAAACAACTCCAGGTAAGACAGTGCATCTGGGCAGTAAAAGATAGGGTTTACGATTATTTCTTTCAAAGTTTTAATTTGTTGAGTAATTTGAAGCTGCACACATAAAATCAGCATTTTTTTTAAAACAAAGGGTAAACTCAGTAAACTCGTGTACTTCTCATGTCTCTTATCTTTGCATGTAATCTCACTCTGTTCTTACTAACACAGTCACTCAGTCAATGATTTCCGTTTATGTCGAGGAAAAATAAGATCCAAACTCCCTGGCGTTATTCCTACTGATGTTACTGCACTTTGGAACTTATTTTGTCATTGGAAATATTTTCATAGTTTCTAATGCTCGCCTCCCACCACGTGCAAGTCTTTTAAATTCCCTGCCATATTTCTATTCTCTATTGTTCTGCTTGTTTCGCATACCAGGTGGCACAGCCACACATCTTAGATGCTTTGTGGTAATTCATTTTTATAAGCTCAGCTAATTTTTATAAGCAGAGGATGCTTTCTCTTTCCCTCATGCACACGCGCACACACCCACACACATTCCTTTCCTATCTCTCTCTCTCTCTCTCTCACACACACACACACACAAAACTCTTCTTTGTCTGTCCCTATTTGGAAATAGGTTCATAGTTAATAATTAATTGGTGTTTATTCTTTTCTATTTCAATAAATGCTACACTGATCAGCTATAACATTAAAACCACTGACAGGTGAATTGAATAACATTATCTTGTTATAATGGCACCTGTCAAGGGTTGGGATATATTAGGCAGCAAGTGAACAGTCAATTCTCGAAGTTGATGTGTTGGAAGCATGAAAAAAGGGCAAATGTAAGGATCTGAGCAACTCTGACAAGAGCCAAATTGTGATGGTTAGACGACTGGGTCAGAGCATCTCCTAAACGGCAGGTGTTCCCAGTATGCAGTGGTTAGTACCTACCAAAAGAAGTCCAAGGAAGGACAACTGGTGAACCGACGACAGGGTCATGGGCACCCAAGGCTCACTGTGCGCATGGGGAGTGAAGGCCTGTCTGGTCCGATCCCACAGAAGAGGTACTGTAGCACAAATTGCTGAAAAAGTCAATGCTGGCTATGATAGAAAGGTGTCAGAACACACAGTGCATCGCAGTTTGTTGTGTATGGTGCTGCGTAGCTGCAGACCAGTCAGAGTTCCCATGCTGACCCCTGTCCACCACCAACAGTGCCTACAATGTGCACATGAGCATCAGAAGTGTACCATGGAGCAATGAAAGAAGGTGGCCTGGTCTGATGAATCAGGTATTCTTTTACAGATGGTTGGGTGCAATCTTACCTGGGGAAGAGATGGCACCAGCATGCACTATGGGAAGAAAGCAAGTCGGCAGAGACAGTGTGATGCTCTGGGTAATGTTCTGCTGTGAAACCTTAGGTCCTGGCATTCATGTGGATGTTACTTTGACATATATCACCTACCTAAACATTGTTGCCAATGTTTAGGTAGGTGATAAAGTACAACCCTTCACAGCAACAGTATTCCCTAATGGCAGTGACCTCTTTCAGCAGGACAATGCGCTGTGCCACACTGGAAAAATTGTTCAGGAATGGTTTGAGTAACATGAGTTCAAAGTGTTGATGTGGCCTCCCAATTCCCCAGATCTCAATCCGATTGAGCATCTGTGGGATGTGCTGGACAAACAAGTCCGATTCATGGAGGCGCCACCTTGCAACTTACAGGACTTAAAGGATCTGCTGCTAATGTCTTAGTGCCAGATACCACAGCACACCTTCAGAGGTCTTGTGGACTCCATGCCTCGATGGATCAGAGCTGGTTTGTCGGTACAAGGGGGACCTACACAATATTACACAGGTGGTTTTAATGTTATGGCTGACTGGTGTATATTATTGAACATTTTATTGTCTTGTTTTTGGTTATTACTTTGATGCTGCAAGAAGCCAAACTATTCAGAATTAACCCTTCAGACACCAAGTCACTGATTATTACTGTTCTTAACTAAAATTGAGGTTTTACTAATTTTGACTTATTTAAAGGTTGGTAATTTTAATTACTTAAAACGGGGATGTTCTATGAGACTGATTAACTAATGACACTGATTTAATAAGACTGATCATTTTATGAGACTAATTAAGATTAATCTTAATTAATTTAGATTAATTATATTTACAGTGAAGCACCTACACTCACTGGGCACTTTATTAGGAACACTATACTAATACTGGGTAGGGCCTCACTTTGCTCTCAAAACAGAGATTCAAACCAGTCTGGCCACTCTTTTGACCTCTCTCATCAACAAAGCTTTTCTCCATAACTACTGCTTACTGGATGTTTTTTCTTTATTACACAATTCTGAGTAAATGCTAGAGTCTGTTGGGCATGAAAAATCCCAGGAGATCATCAGTTATAGAAATACTCAAACCAGCCCCTCTGTCACCAACAATCATGCTATTGTAGAATCACTGAGATCACATTTTTTACACATTCTGATGGATGATGTGAACATCACCTGAAGCTGCTGGCCCATATCTGCATAATTATATGCACTGCACTGCTGCCACACGATTGGCTGATTAGATAATTGCACAAATGAGTAGCTGTACAGGTCTTCCTAATAAAGCATGTGAGTGCAGTGAGTGTATATTGCCATGGCAACACTCTTCGAGATATCGACATTTGCACATCGACATTTAACATGATGGATCTCTTCACATCATGCTGACCTTATTTGGTATGAATCAGATGAATCTTCTAGAAAGGGTATTTAAAAGTTTGGTTTAATAGCCTCACTTCCTGTTGCCAATTGGTGGCGCTATGACAATGAATCACTGCTAGCATGTGCATGTGACTGGGGGGGGAAAAGATAGTGTAGTTCCAGCAGAAACATGTTGTAAAGAGTGATTATTTGAGTTACTATATCCTTCCTGGCAGCTCAAACCAATCTGGCCATTTTCCTCTGAACTCTCTTATCAACAAGGCGTTTCCACCCACAGAACTGTCACTCACTCAATGTTTTTTGTTTTTTTGCACCATTCTGTGTAATCTCTAGAGACTGTTACATGTGAAATTCCCTGGAGATGAAAGTTTATGAAATACTCAAACCAGTCCATCTGGTACCAACATCCATGCCACGATCAAAGTCACAGAGATCACACTTTCTTCACTCTCATGCTGTGAACATTACCTGAAGCTCTTGACTTTAACTGCATGATTTTTTTTGCATTTCGCTGCTGCCACATGATCAGGTAACTGCATAAATGTGCAAATGTACAGGTGTTCCTAACAAATTGGACAGTGAGTGTATATCTGTAGCACCAGATCATGTAAGTACTGCTGTTAACCTGTCTTTCCAGCACTGTTGGCTGGATGAATAGAACTTTTTTGTACCAAATAAAGACAGAAATACTGGTAAATGTTAGGGAAGCAAAAAAGAAAGAAAGAGGCCTGGAAATCAGATTCTAAAGTTAAAAGTCATGGTGTAATTCTTGACTCTTAATAAGCTTTTAAACCACCCATTAAAAACATTACTAAAACTGCATTCTATCATGTAAGGAATATAGCAAAGGGTGAGACCCTATCTCTGATTACAAGATGCCATGAAGCTGATGCATGCTTTAAGTACCTTAATGGTGTATCATCTACATACATCTCTGATTGCTTGATAAACTATGTTCCAGTGTTATCCTTCTCCATGTTCCACATATGAAACATACAAAGAATGGTGAAACAGCCATTATGTTTTCTGCACCAACGATTTAGAACACATTACCATTAAACAATCATCAAGCTGATCTTTATTTTAAATAAATAAATAAATAAATAAATAAATAAATAAATAAACAAATAAAAAAATTTTTCACTTTTACTTTTAACAAGCTTTTATTATTTGGCTTGCTTTTACTCACACATTACCTTTAAGTTATTTATTTATAGCTCTTTTAATCCATTTTAGACAGTATTATATATTTTGTATACCTTATAATTATTATTTTATTCTTTTCCACTGCTTTTATTTCATTGTTTTTTTGTTGTTGCTACTTTCCTATTTTATTTTTGACTAACTTATGTTTCTTTATTTATTTTTTTGCTTCACACTATAAAGCACTTTGGGCTGTATGATGACAATTAATAATAATAATAATAATAATAATAATAATAATAA
>CM074975.1:3295516-3307241 GCA_037576825.1 Pangasius krempfi | reverse complement strand
GGTCACTAACTAAAGAGGATTTATGCTGATATTGCCCAAAAACCCTATTTTGTTCAGGCGTTTCCAAACTTTTGGAAAAACATAATGAAGGCTGCTGGGTTTCACTGCAAAAATAAGAAGAGAGAGAGAAAAAAATATATATAGACAGAGAGAGAGAGAGAGAGAGAGAGAGAGATGGTGCCTATAACAGCCTTCTTGTATAATAGTAATAGTTTTAATAATTTAAATAAATTAGTAATATAATATTCTTTTGTTTTGTCTGAGAGGATATTAGTAAAACCAAATAAAACATTTTCTGAACACAAAGAACAAGTGGGGTCAATATTCTCAATTATAAATCTAGCCAAAACTTTCCAAAGTGTCTTTAAACGTGAGGGCAATGCCAGAATAAATGAAACAATGTCTCAGCAGACATTTCACAAAAAGAATTCAAATTAATATCCATTGTTAAATTTAACAAGAAAATTATTTACTGGGTGGTATCTAAAAGTGTAAAATTTTGTAATGTCCTTCACTTTGTCAGTTCAGACGGCCTTCCAATCTAAATCCTTCACCAGTCTATTCCAGTAAAACGTACAATTTGGAGTGGAGACAATATCATTTTGAAATAAAGAAGTTTTAAGAAGATATTTTTTTTTAAACATTTTTGCTCCAGAAGGGAAACAAAGTTGTCCAACTGAGGTATCATGCAAATCACCAACAGAAGGCAGAAGTGCAACACTGCTCTGGATGTTAGCTCTGAATAATGTCATGACCCCTGTGGGAATTGCATCCATGACATTAGAGAACTCCCTTGGTGTCACTGGTATTCCATGGACAGCTAGAAACTGAGAATAAGTGAGCAACATGCCTTCTTGATTTAATAACTTAATGACTCTTATTATGCCTGCTAAAAACTATCTCTCAAAAAATAAAGATTTGTTTTAAAAAATAGTATATTGTAATTGTTCCAAATTAAATAACAATGGAGGGAAAAGTTATGTCTGCAAATTAGAGACCAGGCCATCAACATTGTTTGTTAAAGCAAGATAACTTCAGAGGACTTTTGTCAATTTTGTAATTACACATCAAGAGAAACCTAAGACCAACCGGTTTAATCAAGAAATTTCAATCCACCAGATTCATAAGTATTCATTACTACAGATTTCCTAATATAACGTTTTGTTTCTTAAATAAAGTTAAACAAAGTGGTGTCAATCACTTTAAACATCTCCTTAGAAACATCTAGTGAAGTGGCAGCATAGACTAAGCTTGACAGTCCCTCAGCTTTACATAACAAAACTCTACCTCTTGGGGATAAGTCCCTCAACTGCCAATGATTCAATTTTTTCTTGGTCTTCTGAAGAATTGGATCAAAATGTATCCTACATCTAGAGGTTTGATCTTTCATGATGACAATCCTTAAATATGTCACTGAATCCTTCACTGATATGCTAGCGAAATGTTATAACTGACAGTCTTTATGGACAACAGTTCACATTTACTGATGTTTAAACAAACACCAGAGGCTTTAGAAAAGGCATCTATCACATTAAGAGCAGCTGAAATCTGATGATCTTTCAAGAATAGTGCTGTATCATCTGCTAACTGAGATATGATAATATCCCTGTCAGCAATAGATATGCATTTTAAGTGGCTTGATTTAACATAAACATTCATAAGTTGAGTACAGAGTAAAAAGAGGTAAGGGGAGATGGGAAAACCTTGTCTAATGCCACATTTTAAATAAAATCTTGAGGATGAACCACATTTAGTTTTAACAGAACAGTTTGCATTCCTATACATCCTTTGTACAGCTTTACTGAAAAAGTCCCCAAACCCAAACTTTTGTAATGACCTAAAAAGAAAAGCATGATCCACTATATCAAAGGCTTTATAGAAGTCTAGGAAGAGATTAAATCCATCATCAGCACTTACATGTGAATAGTCCAGTAAATTTAAGATGTTTGGCTTTGGCCAGTAAGCGTCCCTGTTTTCTAAAATACTTACACCTATAAGACAGAATAAGATTTTTAACCTCCAATTTGAAGCTTTCGTACTGCAGCAAGGAGCTACTGAGTTTCCAATATGAACGTCTGCCCATAGCGTTTGGAGAAGAGCTAAGGTTAATAGAAATAAGAATAAGCCTTATGGTCAGTAAGATGTTAAAGAATCACAGGACAAAAATCAGTCCTATGCTGTTTAGCAAATAAAAATAAAGCTTTATGTTTAACATTTTGTCACAACCCCCTGGCGTTTAGTGTAACAATAGGCAGTGACAAAACAAAAGTAGCAAAATGCGATTCACAAAAGTAAGCAAAACCACAATAGAAAAGGAGAACTGCACATGGGCTGTTAATTAAGTGAAACGGAAATCTTAACAAATACCTAACCATATATTTCACCCTTGCTAGAAATAAATGAACAAAACCTTGATGACAAAAACGTCTTCATTTAAGATCCAATATGTCCACAAATCCAGTGTTGGTTAATGAAACTAGCCAAATAGGCAAACACCCAACACAAACGAGAATGACAAAGCAAATAGGCCATATTGACTCATCCATCAAGATGGAGTAATTTCAGTCCCAGCTACAAAGGCACGTCTGTCAACAAAGTAAGCAGATTTTCCCTGGGGACGTACTCCATTCACTGCAGGCCACAAATGGATCTGACGATCGAAAGATCTTCTACCAATTGCAAGCCATGACTTTTCAGGTACTCAGATTTTTTTTGCTGCTTTCCAGACAAAATCATGGATCACTCTAGATGTAAACTGAATAATTATTCCTCTGGTTTATTCTTTCCTTTATTCTGGCCCAGACGATGCACTGTGTCAGTGAGATTGGAGAGTCTGGTCTTCTCTGTAGGAAGGACAGCTTGACAAATGCAAATAACTTCTTGCCGTACATCTTATTTATCGGCCTCGGGTATGCCAAATAGACAGAAATTCCACCTTCATGAATAAATTTCTAGTGCTGCTATATGTAGTTCAGCTGATTTCATTAATTATGAATGATGTAAATCCTTTTTTACATCTTTTAAAATCTTTTAAAGATGCATATACAACGTTCATATATCGACAATACATCTGGTTTACATAGGCCAGATGTCAGCATTTTATTTAATGTACCTAAATTGACTACTGCTGGAAATATAACTGCACTAAATAAATATGAATGTGTTTCTAGACAAAGCATATCTAAGTTCATAATATAAAAAAGATCAGTGCTATAATATACACTGATCAGCCATAACATTAAAAGCACTGACAGGTGAATAACGTTGATATTTCAATGCCTTATAATAATAATAATATTTTTTTCAGTTATACATAGAACTCCAAACAAATATCAACTAGTCTGTATCTTAGCATACTAGCATTAGCTAACTAATCATATTGGTAATCTTGCTAAACTAGCCATTTTCGATAAAGCTGTTATTTGTTAAGAACATGTTTTTCTAATGTTACTGTTGCCCAGTAGGCTCTCTCTCTCTCTCTCTCTCTCTCTCTCTCTCTCTTTGTGCATTCTGTAAAGCGGTTGTGTGAGAGTGTTCATGGCAAGATTTTCTGTGACTTTTAGCTATTTCTTTGCATGGTGATGCCTATATTGAGATTATTCTAATAAGTGTCTTAGACAGTGAGTGGGTGTAGTTCAGTAAGGATGGCATCTCACATGGCAACGCCATCCTTATCACTATGCCACAGACTCAAGTATGTACCTGATCCACAAACCTCAGCTGAAGATGTCCTTATCGCCATTGGCAAGAAAATAGGACACAGAAATATTTTGTCAGTGAAATCAAATTAGCAAATCAGATTGTCAAGAGCGACCTTTAAATTAAGGAGAGCTATGTACAGGTGATGCCACTCTCCCCATCAGTATGAACAGGCCTAACAATTGCAAATGTTCCTCAACCCTGATGAGGATTTAAAACTTTAATTAACGCACTTTCACAGGCTGACAAGTAAAATTCAACATTTACCTTGGGTGGAAAAAATCAGGCCTTGAAGCATGACAGATGAATTGAATAACATTGATGATCTTGTTACAATGCCACCTGTCAAGGGGTGGTATATACACTGCCTTGCCAAAAAAAGGTCACTGTTTGGATTTAAATAAGAACATACTTATTTTACATAGAGCCTATGATTGGACCATTATTGCAGTGATAAATATGTTCCGGCTGGCAACAGTTCTTTTAACCCTAACTGATGCATTGTCAAAAACATATTCTGTGGTCATGGAAAAGAAATTATTGGCCTGCATCAAGCAAAGAAACAACTAAGGAGATTGCTGAAATCACTGGAATTGGGTTAAGAACTGTCCAGTGCATTATTAAAATCTGCAAAGATAGTAGTGAACTGTCAACTTTGTGGAAGAAATGTGGTCGGTAGAAAATCTTGAATGATTGTGATTGGAGATCTGTTAAATGCTTGGTGTAGTCACATCCTAAAAAAACTGACAGTAGACCTCACAGCTATGTTCAATAGTGAAAGTAAGAGCATTTCCCCACACACACGATGTGACGAGAATTTACAGGATTGGGACTAAATAGCTGTGTGGCTACAAGAAAGCCATTTGTTAGTGAGGCTAATCGAGGGAAAAAATGACTTCAATTTGCTAGGGAGCATAAAGATTGGACTGTGGAGCAATGGAAAAAGGTCATGTGGATGACAATGTGGATGTCAGGATGGCAATGCCAAGATTCATCAGGGTCAAATTGTGAAAGAGTGGTTCTGGGAGCATGAGGAATCATTTTCACTCATGAATTGGTCACCACAGAGTACTGACCTTAACCCCATTGAAAGTCTTTGGTATGTGCTGAACACAACTGGATGGAGATATATATATATATTGCAGTGATGTTGCATAAGGTTGCTGAAACAATGCCATGAAGAACATGTGCTGTAATCAAAGCTAAAGGCGGTGCAACAAAATATTAGAGTGTGCAACTTTTTTGTGGCCAGGCTGTGTATTAGGCATCAAGTGAACAGTCAGTTCTTGCAGTTGATGTGTTGGAAGCAGGGAAAATGGGCAAGTGTAAGGATCTGAGTGACTTTGACAAGGGCTAAATTGTGATTGCTAGACTGGGTCAGAGCATCTCCACAACGGCAGTTCTTGTAGGTGTTCCCGGTATGCAGTGGTTAGTACCTACCAATAGGGATCCAAGGAAGGACAACCGGTAAACCCGTGACAGGATCATGGGTGCCCCAGGCTCACTGAGGTGCATAGGGAGTGAAGGCTAGCCTGTTTGGTCCAATGCCAAAGAAGAGCTACTGTAGCACAAATTTCTGAAAAAGTTAATGCTCGCTATTATAGAAAGGTATCAGAACACACAGTGCATTGAAGCTTGTTGTACATGGGGCTGCTTAGCTGCAGACCGGTCAGAGTGCCCATGCTGACCCCTGTCCACCACCAAAAATTCCTATAATGGGCACATGAGCATCAGAACTGGACCATGGAGCAATGGAAGAAGGTGGCCTGGTCTGATGAATCATGGCCAGGTGGATGTGTGCTGCTTACCTGGGAAGAGATGGCAACAGGATGCACTGGATCCACAATCTTCTGCTGGGAAACCTTGGTCCTGACATTCATGGAGATGTTACTTTGAAATGTACCAACTACTTTGCAGACCAAGTACACCGCTTCATGGAAAAGGTATTCCCTAATGGCAGTGGCCTCTTTCAGTAGAATAATGCACCCGGCCACACTGAAAAAAACTGTAGGTTGAATGTCAAACAAATGAATCAGGTGTGATGGTAAAGGGCAGTGTACCAGGCACTAGCAATGCAGAGGAAAGCCTAATGGGGATAAACGTGGACAGTGTAGGCGAGGCACTTTCGCATGCTGAGTGCTCAAAAACATCTGTAATGACTCCCTATACTCTCTTCAAAGAGTCAACACCTTTTTTGGATGACATGTTTAGGAAACAGGAAAATCTCAAAGACTTTTTTCTGATGAAGAAAAATTTGAAAGATCAGCTGTAGAGCTGCAAAAAAAAACAAAACATGGAACTTGATTGGACTAAGCAAATCAAAGTGTTTCAGGCTGAGAAAATTTGTAATGTCAATCAGGAATAGAAAATCAGGTTAAATAGAAGGTAACCATGTATCACAATGTGTTTATTCTCTTTTTTCTACACACTGTACTGCTCCTTTTTGGGGATGTTTCATGTTTCACACACATACAAAAACACACCCACATCCATACATATACATACTGGGACCACCTGATCTACACGGGCAGATCTATGACGGCAGGCGGCGCACATAAAACACACAATGCTCCTCGCACCAGCGCCGGTGGGGTGCTGAAAGGACAAAGCCACTTCAGCACCCCCACTGTTTTGAATAGTCAGAGTAAGCGTGGCTCGGACAGAGCAGAGCACTTTGATTCTTCATGTCTGGCAGCCAATCTCCAGTGTGGTGCAAATCTACCCTCCTGGAGGAGCTGGAGGGATATAAAAGGAGCTCGCGGCAGTGCAGAGGGGAAGGTGAGGGACAACAACAACTTTATTAATTTATGTCTGTCTGTCTCTTCTTTCAGAAGGCAGAGAAGCAGGGAAGACGATCCTTTTCTGCTGCCAGCCACCCCTGTGCTGCTGTAAACGCGCCAGCCTTCACCTTCATGTCCTTCTCCTCACTCTGCACGCTTAAATTCCCTTCACATTGCTTCACTTCTCTGTAAATAAAGAACACTTTCCCCCGACTTAAGGACTCTCTGTGCTGTGTCTGTGTTGGTGTCCAGGTCCTGTTCGTCACAGTGGTGGAGGATACGGGCAGCCCAGCACCCTGAGAGCAGAATGGACACTTTCTTCCAGCAATTTCTCCAGATGAGCCTGCAGAACCAAGCCAACACTGAGGAGCTGGCTCAGGGCCTCCAGACCACTACACATGAACTTCTGGAGCTGAGGAAAATGGCCAGTAGTGCTGCAGCCGTCCCCCTCCCCGACCCCTGCTGGGAGGCCCAGCGCCTCCTAACCAAATTCACGCCAGGCGAGGCATTCCTTCTCACCTTCGAGCAAGTCGCTCAGAGTCGCTCCACTCCTCATGGGGGAGGCCCAGCGGGACTACCACGCCCTGAAGCGGCTCGCTACGTAATGGTTAAGAGTGAGATCCTCCTACGCTGTGGTCTCTCCTGAACCAGCGCAGTGGCAGAGCACCACAGGTGGACCTACAACCCCAAAGTCTCCTCAAGGAGCCAGATGGACACTCTGCTGCGTATCACGAAGAGGTGGCTCCAGCCCGAACTCCTGACCGCCGTTGAGGTGGCTGACAGTGTTGCCAGTTCCTGAGGGCTTTGCCGCCTGAAGAGCGAAAGGCGGTCGGGATACAAGGGGCCATAAACCCCAAAGAGATGATAGAGGTGTTGGAGCGAGCATTTGCAATGTTGGAGATCGGCAGGGGCGAGTGGCTAGAACAACCCCATCCTCCACAGGCTCACTGCCCCGAGCACACGACCCCTGGGGAGGGGAGGGCTAGTCTCATGCTCCCTGCCTATGAGTCACCCCAGGACGTGTCCATGCCCACAGAGCCGGATCCGGCCGCCCCGCAACCCCTCGACAAGCCCTGGCTGACTGGGTGTGCCCTACACATGCCGTCCACTCCCCGGTTACTCACTGTTGCTGTGAAGGTGAACAGACACCCAGTCATGGCTCTATTGGACTCCGGAAGTACCATCACCCTGGTCCGGCCCTCTAGCTTCCCGGTGCCCAAGCCTACCAGCTCCCTTAAGATAACGTGGACACGGGGACATCCGAGAAGTTCCAACTGCCCAAGTGATGCTGAAACACAGAGACACTGAAAGCCCCCTCACAGTTGGAAGGAGTGAGGGAGTTGGTGGACCAGTGTGCTGACGTGTTCACCTCAGTCCCTGGCAGAACACATCTGGTTCACCACAACATCAGAACCCCACCGGGAGTCGTGGTCAGACAGCGGCCCTACCGCATCCAGAGGCCCGCCGTCAGGCAATCGAGGAAGAAGTCAGCCGGATGCTCCAGGATGGGATCATCGAGGAATCAACCAGCCCCTGGTCCAGCCCCATTGTTGACGTACGCAAGCCTGATGGGAGCATCCGGCTTTGCAACAACTTCCAGAGGCTTCTTGGGTTTGGCCGGCTACTAACGCCGCTTCGTGCCTAACTTTCCTCGATTGCCTCTCCCCTCTATAAACTCACCAGGAAAGGCCAGCCAGACCGGGTGCAGTGGAGCATTTTTCCTAAATTAAAGGAGGCACGTTCTGAGGAACCCTGACTTCACCCTCCCCTTCGCTGTCCACACAGATGCCTCAGAGATGGGGCTCGTGGCCATTCTGTTGCAGGTCTTTGATGGGGAGGAGCACCTGATCCTCTTTATGAGCCAAAAACTGTCCCCCGCAGAGCGAAAGTATGCAGCCACAGAGAGAGTGGCCTTGGCCATTAAGTGGGCTGTGGAGGAGCTACGGTTCTATCTATCAGGGTGGCATTTCACACCATGCACCTCTCCAATGGATGGCCAAGGTTAAGCACACCAACGCCAGAGTCACCTGCTGGTTCCTCTCTCTACAGGACTTTGACTTCTCTGTGGAGCACTGATTGGCGGCACAGCATGGCAATGCTGATGGGCTCTCCCATCGATACTCACTATGTATCACAGGGAAGATGATCCACTATGAATCACAGGGAAGACACAGGGAAGACGATCCTTTTCTGCCGTGCCGCTGTAAACGCTGATGCCTTCAAGCCTCCGACTCCTCAGAGAGCCGCTACCCGAGATTGCAGCGCCAGTCTTCACTTTCACGTCCTTCTCCTCACCCTGCATGCTTAAATTCCCTTCACGTTGCTTCACTTCACAGTAAATAAAAAGCACTTTCCTCCGACTTAAGGACTCTCTGTGCTGTGTCTGTGTTGGTGTCTAGGTCCCGTTTGTCACAGTATTTATTTCTGTAAAGCTGCTTTGTGACAATGTCCATTGTTAAAAGCACTACACAAATTAAATTGAATTGAATTTGAATCCTATGCTGGCAACTCTGTCCATTGATTTTGTTTTCTCTATTTTTACTTTCTATATATTGTGTATTTGTGTTTTGTATAATAAACCCTTTTATTACTTTATTCCTGAATACTCAGTAGTTTTCTGGAAGAAAGTATGGGGCATTAAGAGTGCAGATTTGTATGAATTGTATGGTTACTAGAAATAGTTTTCTAGCTAAAGTTTTAGTAAATTTTAGTAGTTAGACACATTTGAAAGCAACCACTGAAAAGATAATATAAAAGGCCAATTCGTGCAAGTTTAAATAGAAACCTCTGACCAGTAAAGAAGAAGGCTTAGACTTGTAAGTCGATAGAAACCTATAAATAAATTGGTTATATAAAACCCTTTGATGGAGGATCGTCACTTTATAATGAAAGCTTAGTATGAAGCTGTTTTAGATTACATGTAATTTAAACCTAAAGAATTATTCTTTAAAATTTTCAGGAAAAGTAGGCTGAGACAGAACAACAGGAGTTGCAGTTAACAGCTATAATGAAGGCAATGCAGACAAATCCAAAAATTTAAAGGCAAGGTCAATGTTAAAAATCAGGCTTAGGTCAGGCGATCAACAAAAAGAGTTAACTAGGCAAAGGCAAAATATGAGAATCAAGACACAGGCAAAAGACAGAAAACCAGAACATCAAACAGAATAAGGCTTGGTAAAGTTCAGGTGTATGTGACAAAATTGGCTTCGAATGAAAGTCTCTTTATAAAGGGTGAGTGTGAGTGTGGAGCATTGGGAACAGGTGTATGTGTACTCAGAAGTCCGGTGAATGGGTGCGGGTGAACAGTGTTGTGTTCTGGGGTGTGTAGTCAGGGGCAGCCATGTTTGAAAGCCCTGGTGTGTTCTGAGAAATGGAGTTCATGAACCACATGGACCTAACAGAGCCCACCAGTGCTTGCGAGGCCTCCCACTCGGTTGTGGGCCTGGGCGTTCAAGATGGTTTGCGTGGAACTCACGGCAGAGACTGATGTCAAGGATATCGTGTGCAGGAACCCAACAATGTTCCTCTGGGCTGTTCCCCTCCTGCTTGATGAGGTACTCCAGTCAGCTCTTTCTGTGTTGGGAGCTGCGAATGGCTTTTACCAGGTAAGCGGGCTGACCTTCTATGTCGAGTGGGTCAGGTGGACTGGCAGGCGAAACATTAGTAAACAGTTGCCCTGGAATGACTGGTTTCAGACGGGAGATGTGGAAGGTGGGTGCTACTGTCAGGTGACTGTCAAAGTAAGGTGTGGCTTGTAGGTGAAGCACCTTATGTAGACCAATATACCTGTGGCACAATTCTTCCATGTTTGGGGTTGCCTGAAATCTCGGGTGGCTAAACAACTTGGTCTCAGCTTTAAAAGAACCCAAAGTAGTCAACACCCTAATCCAAAAATAATTGGTGAAAGGGTATTTGATTGTTCCTTTCAGCCACTCCCTATTTTCCACATTAACCCCATATGGGTTGTCACTCAAAAATACTCGGGCAAGAAAAGATTAATCATCGACGTGTCATCCTGGCACAACAGCACAACCCGCAGCATTAACAGCTTTATTCCCAAAGACATATTGTCTCTGTCATATGCCTCCATAGATCACGCCATTCAATTCATAAAACCATGAGTAAAGGCACCTAGCTAGGCAAAGCCAACATTACAGATGCCTTTAAAACTCTGCAACTCCCCCCCTGCCAATGGCACTGTTTCGGTGTCAGGTGGAGATCAAAAATGTATTTCACAGTGCGCTTAACGTTTAGCTGCTGTAGCAGCCCTAAGATTTTTGATTGTCTCTCCAAAGCACTGTGCTAAATCCTGCTAAATATGTGCAAACTTCCATTCCTTCTTCATTTACTGGACGATTTCCTCTTAGTCAGTTTTCCCAACTCCCCTCCTGATCATTGTATATCTAAACTTAAGCAACACTTCTCCAACCTTAACGTCCCTCTGCTGGAAGAGAAAACTATCGGCCCCATGGGGGGGGGGGGGGGGTGGCACAATGGGGACCTACACAATATTAGGCAGGTGGATTTAATGTTATTAGCTGATTGCTAATTTCACTGCATCTACTATGTGAGGATATACTGTAAGTACAACTACATTGATCTGCACTCAACTGCAAATAATCCAAAACACAGACCACAGAGAGATGTTCATTTGCATGAGGAAGATTATTCAACCGCAACCTTACATTTACATTTACATTTATGGCATTTGGCAGACGCCCTTATCCAAAGCGAATTACAATAGTGCTTTGAAGTCTATCAAAAATACATTCTGATATTGGCTCACTAGGTCACAAACTAGGAATACCATCTTTTTTTTGTGTGTGTATGTGTGTGTGTGTAAGTGCTAAATTAAGTACTTTATGAAGAGGTAAGTCTTTACATGTCGTTTCAAGACTGCCAGTGACTCAGCTGTTTGGACATCTAAGGGAAGTTCATTCCACCACCTTGGTGCCAGAACAGAGAAGAGTCTCAATGCATGTCTTCCTTGTACCCTGAGAGATGGTGGAACCAGTCGAGCAGTGCTAGAGGACTGGAGGGAGCGTGGTGCCATGCGAGGTGTGATAAGAGCTTTGAGATAAGTGGGTGCTGGTCTGTTTTTGGCTTTGTAGGCGAACATCAGTGTTTTAAATCTGATGCGGGCAGCTACAGGAAGCCAGTGGAGGGAGCGCAATGGGGTGGTGTGGGAAAATTTAGGAAGGTTGAAAACCAATCGTGCAGCTGCATTTTGAATCAGTTGCAGAGGA
>CM074975.1:3274185-3286599 GCA_037576825.1 Pangasius krempfi | reverse complement strand
TGTTTCGGTGTACTCTTGTAGGTCTGTGTGATTGTTGTAGGTGGCTGCCTCTCTGAACATGTTCCAGTCTGTGTCCTAGAAACAGTCCTGCAGTGCTGACGTAGCATCGTCTGGCCATACTGTGATCTGCTTTTGAACCGTATCAGAGATATGGTGGCAGTATAGCATTGCCATTTGACTGATAATTCTTGTTTCTGCCCATTCTTTAGAAAGCTCCAAGTGGATAGTTTGTGACTATACTTAGATTCTGAGATTGGTTACTGGTGAGCATTTACCCTCCCATCCTGTTTCATGCTCTAAAGCCAGAAAGTACAGATTCTGTAAAGCCTAGCACACTGCTTTAGATGCATTTGGTATTGCCCTCTCTAATAATTGCAGATTGTGAGATATTTTCCTGTGGTTATATTAATTTTGTATTGTCATCTATATGTAATGATTTATAAAGGAGCACATATGCAGTTTTGGCAAGGTTTTTGCCAGGATGCTACAATAAAATAACTTTGAATCTATCTGTATTTCAATTCATTTTTTGTATTTGTTTTTTTTTTTTTTTTTTTTGGATAGGTTTTTTTGTTTGTTTGTGTGTTTGCTGGTTTTTTGCTGTAGACACAAAGCAGCTTTGCAGAAATCCAGATACAGATGTAGCTCCATGAGCAAAGTCAGAGGCAACAGTGGCAGTGAAAATTTCCCAGACACAACATGAGGAAAGAACATTGAGAGGAACTAGAAAGGGAACTCATCCTCTTCTGGGTGACACCAGATAGCGGGATTATAAATCATTACTCTTCTGCAATTGGATTTTATAAAGCTAAACAGTACTAAGCTCTTAGGTACAGGATCACATAGTATTGTTAAATAACAGTGAGAATCTGAGGCCATCATTTAAACCACTATATAAGAATATTGTATTATGTCCAAAAAAGAAACAGAGCCAACAGTGAACTGTACATATTGTCTGTTCTTTGTAGGCTCCCCTAAATAGCAGGCTCAGGCTCAATCCGGTATATTGTGTGTTAGAGAGAAGTTAATCTGCAAACTGCTGGGCAATTTGGAGTTTATATTAAAACAGCGATATGGCTTTGTGGTCTGTGATCTGCAGACAGACCCTACTGGAATATCACACAACACCATCTCACCACTAAAATGAAAACTTAAAATTATTTTCTTTAAACCATTTATTTTTTGCTTTTATGTACTTGAGAATGTTTAAATGTAAATACCTTTATACTTTAACTAGAGTATATATTTGACTCCATATTTCCAAGATTTTGTCAAGATTTTGACACGGTACCCATACAGTTTATCTGTCATTTTTACACCTCTACTAATACTCTAAGGCACCAGACAAGTAAAGATATCTACAGAGGAAATGCAAGGTCCTGTGACTGTGTGGCTAAAACTGCGTGCCACAAGCAGGGCTACGGCAAACCCTAACTCATGAGGTTTGCATTTGTTTCTTACTCAGACAGAAGGGGAAGTGGTAACTGTATCAGTATGTGATTAAGATGCAGATAAAGACAGCACAGTCACGGAAAGAGACAGAGCTATTAATTTCACAGATCAACCTGACAGTTACTGGTGAGTTTGTAGAGACAATGAGACACACTGCATTAACTATTTTGACATTACAGAGGTTCTGTGTGAGGCATATAGTCAGTGAGCATCCTAACCAAGACTAGCCTGTGATACCATCATCACAATAATTAATGACCGAATAACATAGTCTGTTTCATTGACTTTTTTGTAAAGAAACATATTAACTGCAATACTAGTCATAGCTTATAATTCACATCTTAATTTTACAGTAGTCTTTACTATTCAGCAAATGTTATTCACCTTTATAGCAAATGTATGAAGTTACAAGAGTCATGATAAAATCTCAAACTAAAAATAAAAACAGTAATGATAACTACTGATTACTTGACTATTTTTAGGTACAGCTTCTATTTGCAGGCATTCTAACCAAGACTCAAGAAATGGCCAAGAGGTAATTATCTTCAAAAAATTGAAAAAAAAGTGAAAAAAAAGGTTAAAAATATGAAAACGTGTGTGTGTATATGTAGATTGTTACAGCAATGCCACCAGCTCTAGTGATGTAGTTCAAAGCATTAAGGATGAGGTCTTGTGTGACTATACTTCAGTCAGTTACGCTGCTCTTAGTGGATAGATTATTGGATCATGATTAGGGCTCCATGCTTGTGGAACTGGATTTCTACTATTTTGTTCAGATGCCCCTTTCTTCCTCTTCTTTTTCTTCTTCACCCAAAACCAATGTAAAATCACCAATCATTTTTCTGGAAAGATGCAGTGAAGACACATCAGTCAGAGTTATGGTAGTTGTGTAGTACAGCATTATGGACAAAATTTTTTATTCTCTTCATTCTTTAGAAAGCTCCAAGCTCATAGTTTCTCCCTACTTATATTCTGAGCTAATTTGCATGATTGCATAATTGCAGTGTATGTGAAACCTTAATAATATGCCTGATCCTGGCAAAACTCTGCACCTCTATTAGCTGTAGGTAATAGCAGTGTTGTATCAGTATTATGTGAACCACTAATTAATTAAGGCTTTGGCACTGGAAAACATAATTTATTTCCATTTATTTGGTGCCACTGTGAATCTCATTAGCCTACTGGCGGACTGTAGAATTAACCTCTTTAAAGCCCCAGGGAACATAAAGAGGAAGCTAATTTGTATAACTGTGAGGCCCTGCGGCTGTCTATTAATGTGGTGCTTAATGTTATGTTTTATTAGAGTAAGGGTTGACTGTTATAAGAGAAATGTGTTTATGCGTTGCCCGTGTTGTTGTTCAGTACATTATTGTTGTGTACTATCCAACACCAGTTATCGCTATCCTAGCAGTTCTGTAGCTAACCATCAAGACTGCGTTTGTGCTGTAAGTGTGTGTTTGCCAATAAAAGAGTAAGTTTATTGTTTTAACAATGCTTCATGGCATTCAAACAACTTCTTTGCTGATGCCACAATATGAAGTTACAAGGGTGAGAAAAGTAAGTCTTGACCAGACAACAAATCTTTTTTTTTTTTAGTAGTGGATCAACTTTAATTTAGACTTAAAATTAATTATAGGCATTGCACTCCAGTAAAATAGAAAAAAATAATCAGAACCCTCACAGAAGTACAGTATCATGATTAGGGTGAAAATTACAAAATGATAAAACGTTCAAGCTCAAACTAAACTGAAACTAAACTAAACTGAAACTAAAACACCACAATATAATAACAGTCTGTATTATATATGTACAGTCCTTTGCCCTTATCTACGGCAGATGCCCTTATCTACAGTGACTTATAGAAGTGCGCTGTAGATGTATAGCTTTAGCTACAGATACAAAGTATTTTACACCATTAATGTTCCCAGACAGACAGCAGGGAAGGTGTGCAGGAAGCTGATCTCAGAACTTCAGAATATGTGGAGGTGTTTTCCCAAAGCAGCACCAGAAATTTTTATAATTCAGAAGTCCTGCTCTCTCATTAACATTTTTAATCCTCCATAGTGAATACTGTTGTGTTCAGTTTAAACTGAATATTTCTTCCTCTGTTACAAACCTTCTGCTTTAGAGGGCAGTAGTCACCACCATGGAATAATAAATTCCCTCAGCAAAGTTAATACTGGAGCACTGAGAGGCAAAATAACTCACATGGAGAAAGATACTCAGATGCAGAATGTTAATATTAAACACTCATACACATTCATATAATTGTTTATACTTTGTAACTGACCAGAGATTTAGTTTTGTGACAGTAATTTGAAGCTTTCGTATTGCGCTTGGGTAATTCAGACATAATTCACACATAGCTCTTTCCCACACAGCTAGAAGGGGAAGTGGGTGTGGCATCACTTTCTGGTTAAGACACAGATTAAGACACAGCACATTCACAGAGCGGGACAGAGACAGTAACAGTGTGTAAAAGAACAGGAGCTTTAATATCTTTCTGAAGTGGAGTTGGGGTGGAGATCTGTGAGTGTGAACTCAGGATGAAGATCCTCCTCATCTTCACCCTCTGCCTGATCTCAGGTAAATAAATGCACTTCAAAATAATCCTCACTATCAGCAGCAGTGTTACATGAAGGAAGGTTTTGCTCAGATGGATTTTTGGTGTTTTGTTAGATGGAGGAGCCTCCAAGGAAGTAACAGGATATTCAGGAGGAGGAGTCCTTATCAAGTGCAAGTATGGTATAGAATTCAGACAAAACCCAAAATATTTCTGTAAGGGTTCATGGCCAGGCTGTGATGAACAAATAAAGACAGAAGCTAAAAATGAGTGGATGAACTCAGGAAGATTCTCACTGTTTGATGACACTGAATCAGCAGTGTTCTGGGTGATGATCAGAGAGCTCACTGTACAGGACACTGGGACGTACCAGTGTGCAGTTGATAAAAGTTGGAAAGACATTTACACACCAGTGGAACTGAAGGTAAAGGAAGGTGAGTTTTCCACAACTGCCTTCTGTTTATCTTTCCAAAGCTCTTGTATCATTAGCAGACATACAAAATATAATGTAATCATACTTTATTACTATACTTAAGTATCATTTTATGTGTTTTTATCTTTACATTTTCATTCAGATCTTTCAACTAGTGAGATTATAATCTGTATTTTCCTTTTGCGTGGCTGAGAAACCAATGAATTTAACTTTAAATCCTGACTATAATTAAAATTTTGAATTAAATACAAACCATGATATGTATATATGGACATATTGTGTGCTGTTGTAGTTGACAAGTGAGCAGAGAGTTCAGGTGCAAAAATAAAGTAAGCACTTCTGAGTACTCCGGTCTACGTCAAGATATTAAATGGTGTCAAAAGTAACTGCTTTTTTTCACCATGAGATTTTCAACTGATTTAGATTATTAATAAATGTTTCATGCTTACTTCTATCTGCCACAAAATCATAAAAATTAAGTTGTAAGAAAAGGCTCAACCTCTAACCTTGCCTCTAGCCCTAACATGTGATGTTTCTTACAAGTTGAGTCATGACATGAATTTGAGACAGCATCTTAAAAAAGAACTTGAACTAAAGTACAATTTTTACTTTAAGTTTCAGGGGGCTTGGTCTCTAGAGAAGTGAGGGCATATGCAGGGGGAGGAATCAACATCAAGTGCAGATATGAAGATGAATATAAAGACAAACCAAAATCTTTCTGTAAGATTGGAACACATCAATGGTGTTTTAATGGAATACAAACAAAACTAAACAGTGAATGGTCACATGATGGCAGATTCTCAGTTCATGACAACAGAAGTGCAGGATTCTTCAGTGTGTTTATCAGACAGCTGGTAACGGAGGACACTGGAACATACGCGTGTGCTGTTGCTGTGTCTGATAAAATAGAGACCTACACTGTAGTGAAGCTGAATGTAAGAGAAGGTGAGTAGCTATAATGATGTGTTTTATGATGTGTTTGCATGAGCTAAAGGTAAAGCTAAATTGCCAGCTGTCACGTTAGAACTCGGCTGTGATTTCTGAATTGTTTTTTTTTTGCTAAGGTGTACCATAATGACAGAAGATGACAGGATTATGTTACCATATATGTGTGGTGGTATGGGTAATCTGGTCAGATTTTGCTGTATCTGAATTCTAGGGAAAAAAAAGATTAAAGAAGAAAAGTTTTTGCTGTAACTGAATGGAAATAATCCTAATCATTTTGTATTCCTACTTTCAAAACGCTACAGTCAGATTTAAATCTTTAAATGCATTTTTTTTTTTCATTTTCATTGTTGGGGTAACTAGACTTTAAATGATTTAACTTTACTTGTCTGATAATCAATCATCCATCCATCTATCCATCTTCAGTAAGCACATTGTCCTGGTCAGGGTCACGTGGATCCAGAGCTTATTATGGGAACAATGCAGGAGAATTCACGTCTAGAGGCAATTTAGCCAATCCACCTACCAGCATTTTTGGGAAGTGGGAGGGAAACCGGAGAACCCAGAGGAAACCCATTTGCACACAGGAAGAACATGTAAAACTCCACACAGACAGTAACCTGAACTGACGATCCTGGAGCTGTGAATGTTAACTACTGTGTCACCAGACCACTCGATTAAGAAACAGAAAAAGATAAACATATTCTCTTTTAAAAATAGTTAAAAATATTAAAATTTCCCAATGTGAAGGGGTTTTCTAGGCTGCTACGCATATGTTGAAGAATGCACACATAATTAGTGTACCTCCACAAAACACAAAACATTTTGGAAATGGGACAGGACTTTTACTGCCTCGCCTGAAGTCAGAAAGATACCATGTAAACCTTTTCACACATGAAGAGAATGATTTTTATTACGTGTTTAATTTTGTATGATGTGCAGCATACAAAAACAGCAAAAGTTCACACTGTGTACAAAGGCAGTGATGGTGTGATGAGGAGCCGTCATGTGGCATTGCATAGAAATTCAGGAAAACATTTAGTGTTCAAAACTATATAGTAGAAAATGTAAATATTCACCACTGAAGGGTTTTCCCAGGCCAATATACATATAAACTGATCTCCTTGGTTGTAATTTGCAGATCTGTCCTATGAGAAGTCCATCAGTGAGACTGTCCATGTAGGAGGAGATTTGAACTTCAGCTGTAAATACCCAGTATTGCTCAGGAATGACTCCAAGTTTCTCTGCAAGAGGCTGCAACCTGCTCATTGTCCTCATAAAGCATCTGTTAATGAAAGTAGGAAAGATGTAAATATGGGGAAGTTCTCCCTGTATGATGAAAGAGCAAAACAAATCTTTACTCTGAGTATTAGAAATGTAACTGAGCAGGACTCTGGTGAATACTGGTGTGGAGCTGAAGCAGCCTGGAAATCTGATCATGGATACAAGGTTTATTTCACACAGATCAACCTGACAGTTACTGGTGAGTTTGTAGAGACATGGAAACACACTGCATTAACTATTTTGACATTACAGAGGCTTTGTGTGAGGCATAGAGTCAGTGCACATCCTAACCAAGACTGTTCTGTGATATTATTGGCAGGTAGTGAATATAACAATGATGGCCATACAAATAGAGCAGTTATTTTTAGAAAGAACCTTGTTACGACATGGAATTGAAGTGATCTAGCTGATATTATCTGTTCAACTTCTGACTTCTATCCTTTCAGAATAAATGATGTGATGAGCAGAATTTATTAGGCTCAAAGTCTATACTTCTTGTGCACATGTGTATTTTTGTTTCAGTACTCTTTCTGTGATTTATCAGATGTGTAAACAGCAGTCAGTATCTCTGAAGTTCCACACATACAAAATGTATACTGTAATGTGTTGCATCTGTACTGCTATCAGTCACATACTAGATTTACTCAATTAATGTCATTTATTATCTAACTAAACCTTTCACTGCTTTAGATCCACGTGTCCCAGTTTCAACCTCAAAACCAACACAAACTTCATCACCATCATCATCTTTGTTATCTTCGTTATCTGATCTTATAGAAGCTTCTCCTCCAGCAGGTGATTCTGCTCAGATACACATCACACCCATAGTCTAACTACATGACTTTGATGAATCTGATCCCTTATGAATGATCAGCTTGTAGGTTAGTGACTGTCTGTTTGTTTCTCTTCCAGGATTTCCAATTTCCACTGTGATCACTGTGTCTGTAATTCTGCTGCTGCTTCTGATAGGACTCATATTCCTCACTTTGACTCTACAAAAGAGATGCAAGATGCAAGGTACCCACTCACACACACACACCCCAAACACATGATAAAATGTTTAGCATGAATATGCTGGTGGGAGGATATGCTTGATGCACTGCAATCTGAAGAAGTAAAAAGAAAAAATGTACAATAACCTGGTTGCATAAGTGAGCACAAACTTACTTTATAACATACTTTATTAAAGAACCTTTTGCTTGTAATACAGCACTCAATCTTTTTGGGTAAGAGTCTACCAACTTAGCATATGTTCCCCTTCAGGAACTCGAGCTGCGTCAAAACACTATGGGAACGCCTTCAGCGTGACCGTGCTCTGAATCACATGTGTAATCAGTCAATGAATGAATGGGCGAGACGTCACAGGCGGGGTGACGTAACGACCCGGAAGCATAAAAGCCCGAGCGGCACGCGCCGCACTAGCTTTTTGCCATTCAGCAAGCACTTTGTGTCTGTGTTTGTCTGTTTGTCTGTTTGTCATGTCTGAGGCTATGCCAGTGTATAAAGCCAAAGACAAATCCAAACATAGGGGCGAGAGCGGACAGCGTTTTAGGCTGTGTGTTCCTCCCTGCCCGCGTTATATTACGGGCGGGGATACACACAGTCTTTGCGTTGTCTGTTTGGGAGCGGAGCATGCAGAGTCGGCTCTTGAAGGAGCCGGCTCCTCGCATTGCGAGCATTTGCCGCTGCGCGTGCTTCGCTCCCAGAAGGCTCTCTTCGAGGAGGGAGCCTTCACTCGCGTGCCTCGCGGTGCTGGCCCCGCCTCTGCCGAGGCAGAGCGGCGGTTGCACTTGTGGGGCTCGCAGATGGATCTGGCGGAGGGAATGGAGACGGGCGAGTCCCTTTCTCCTTCCTCGCCCTCCAGATCTACTGCCCACTCTCTGGGTTCGGAAGCCCGCTCTGCGGTTTCTTCCCCCTGGGGAGCGGGCCCGGCTGTCTTCCTCCGAGGAGGTTGACGTGGAGGGCGCCGCCCCTGATTTGCCGCAGTCTCCTCAATATGAGGAGCTGGTGGAGGTGGTTTCACGGGCCATCGCTAAGCTCAGTATCAACTGGCCCACTGAGACGCGGGTTATACCGCAGGGGTCTAAATTAGATGAGTGCTTTTTGCGCAGTAGACCGCCACCTCCTGCCTGCCCTTTTTTCCCAACCTCCACACCGAGGTGTCGAGGTCGTGGAGGAGGCCTTTTTCGGCCCGTTTATTCAGTCCCGCCTCCTCTCACTATGCTAATGTGGCGGGGCTAGACCTTACCGGTTATAGGGCGATGCCCAGGGTTGAACAGACGCTAGCTAGCTATCTGTCCCCTGATGTGGCATCGTCCCTGAAGGCTCCGGCGCTGCCCACCAAGCCACTGCGAACCACCTCGGCGCTGGTGGGCAAGGCGTACACGGCAGCAGGTCAGGCTGGTGCGTGTCTGCACACCATGGTGGTGTTACAGGCGTACCAGTCCGACCTGCTCAAAGAGCTGGATGAGGGGGAGATGCCGTCTGAGCCTTTGGCGGAGCTCAGGCGGGCCACTGATCTTTCACTCCGTGCCACCAAGGAGACCACCTGTGCTATCGGTCAGTCTATGGCAATCCTGGTGGCGGCGGAGAGACACCTCTGGCTGACCCTGTCCGACATGAAAGAGAAGGACAGGGTCGTTCTTATGGACGCCCCATTGGCGCCCCTTGTCCTGTTCGGCGACGCTGTTAATTCCGTCGTCGACAGGTACCAGCAGGCTCGCACCCAGGTGGCGGCCTTCCGGCGGTTTCTCCCTCGTCTCTCTCTGTCCCGTGGGGCTGCTGGGCGGGGGCAGCCCCCTCCGTGTACTGCCTCCTCTCGTAGGGAGGCGCAGAAACAGAGCGTCGCCTCCCGTGCTCCCCCGCGGCGGGACCGGGAGTCGAGCCTATAGAGGAGATTTCGGACCGTCTTTTGACGTTGAAAACTGCCTTTCTCTTGGCTATTTCCTCTCTTAGGAGAGTGGGGGATCTTCAGGCCCTCTCGGTGGCCTCCTCTTATTTAGACTTTGCGCCCGGTTTGGCCAAAGCGTTCTTGTACTCCCGAGCGGAGTACGTACCGAAAGTTCCCTCCTCGGCGCCACGGCCAGTCGTGCTGCAGGCCTTCTGTCCTCCTCCCTTTCGGGAGCCCGACCATCGGAATCTTAACTGCACGAGTCCAGTGCGAGCACTGGATGCGTATGTCCACAGAACTGCCCTGTGGAGGAGGGCGGACCAATTGTTTGTATGCTTTGGTCCCCCTAAGCGGGGTCTTCCTGCTACTAAGCAGACCCTCAGCCGGTGGATTGTGGAAGCCACTTCCCTGGTTTATGAGTCCTCTGGTCTCCCCTCGCCCTTGGGGGTCAAGGCTCACTCGACCCGAGGTGCGGCAGCCTCCAAGGCCTTTCTGGCAGGTGTGTCCATGCAGGACATCTGCAATGCGGCGGGTTGGTCCACGCCCCTGAACTTTGCCAGGTTCTATGGCCTGGATATGTGAGCCTCTCCTGGCTCTTCTGTCCTTTGGCCTTAGCTGTGCCTTTTCCACACTAGGCAGGGATTTGTAAGTCTGGCGGCGTGGGCATACTCGTTCCCATAGCATTTCGATGCAGCTCGAGTTCCTGAAGGGGAACGTCTCCAGGTTACACATGTAACCATGGTTCCCTGAAGGGAACGAGACACTGCGTCTCAGTGCCACACTTCCGGCATCCCTGCCGCGCTTGCCTCATTCTCAGAAGCTAGCGTGGCACGTACCGCTCGGGCTTTTATGCTGCCGGGTCGTTACGTCACCCCACCCGTGACGTCCCACCCATTCATTCATTGACTGATTACACATGTGATTCAGAGCGCGGTCACGCTGAAGGCGTTCCCATAGCGTTTCGACGCAGTGTCTCGTTCCCTTCGGGGAACCATGGTTACATGCGTAACCTGGAGACGTTTTTTTGGGGGGAATTTTTCAGACTCTTCCTTGCAGAAATGCTCCAGATCTATCACATTACACAGGGATCTCCTGTGCACAGCCCTCTTCAAATCGTTCCACAGGTTTTCGATAGGATTTAGATCTGAGCTTTAACTGGGCCATTCTAAAGCATTAATCTTCTTCTGAAGCCATTCCTTGGTTGACTTGGATTTGTGCTTTGGGTCATTAATGCGCTCCATTATTCCCTCTATCTTGACTAGAGCCCCAGTCTCAGCTGAAGAGAAGCAGTCCTACAGCATGATGCTGCCACCACCGTGCTTTACTATAGGTATGGTGATAAGCTGTCTTGTTTTTTTGCACCAAACATATCTTTTCGAATTAGGCTAAAAAGTTCTGCCTTGGTCTCATCAGACCATAACACTGTGTTATACACAGTACATGATTTGGGGTCATTTAGGCAGGCTTGAATTTTTTTTTTTTTTTTCATTAAAAAGGTCTTCGATCTAGCCACTCTCCACCATAGCCCAGACATGTTGAAGAATATGAGAGATTGTTGTCACATGCAGAGAGTAATCAGTATTAGCCAGATGTTCCTGCAGCTCCTTGGAGGAACGTTCTTGGTGATTTCACTGTAATGCTCCATTTTCTCCACTTGTTGATGATGGCCTTCACGGTGTTCCATGGTACAAATAATGTTTTGGAAATTCTTTTGTACCCCTCTGCTGATCAGTAACCTTAGACAACAAGATCCAGTAAATGCTTTTTACTCTCTTTATGAACCATGGCTTCAGCAGTCAGATGAAACTAAGAAGATTTCAAGAAAATGTTACAGAAACAGTTGATCTCTATTTGGGGTTAATCAGAGTCACTTCATTAATGACAGGTGCATTATAATTCCTTTAAACATGAGTTGGAATGTGATGGGTTAATTCTAAGCACAGTCACTTGCCCCTTTATAAAAGGATGTGTACACTTAGGCCAGGTTATTGTACATTTTTTGTTTCCCCCTAAAATATTTCTGTTTGTTTTTCACTTGAATGTAGTTCATTGCTATAGTATATCACATTAAAGGTGGAAAAAGTTCTGACATGATTTATCTTGGTTTCATTTTTACATCACAAAAAAAAAATTTTTTAACAGGGGTGTGTAGATTTTTTTATATCCAGTGTAGATTAATACACTACAGGATTTCTGGCCATCATAAAGTCCAAAACTAAAACTAACAGCAATAATAATAACTACTGATTATGTGGCTGCTTTTTTTCCCCAGCAGGTGCATCTTCTACTGACCAGTGTTCTGCCCAAAATTCAGGAGATGACCAAGGGGTAATATTTTCATCAGTTTGTGTGTGTGTTCAGTACCAAAACTTGCTGTCTTTTGAAAAAAAATGTTGTTGCTGTTTATCTCTCAGGCTCCTCTTGCTGTCTATGAGTATGAGGAGATTAACGACACCAGACACCTTTCTAACTCACATGCTGGAACTTCCACAGAGTTTTCTACTGTTCAACTACCCACAATCCCCTCTGATCCTCAAACTATTTATGCAAACACAGAGTTACCCACAAGTCCCTGTGATTCTGCTGTTTATTCTACTGCTCAACTACCCCCAAACCCTCCTGATCAGGACATCTACTCCACAGCTCAGTTACCCACGTCTCTTGGCTGAGAAATCTGACTTGCTGAAGGTCTGACTTATGCAACAGTGAGTTTTTCTCCAGCCACATCACGGATGATTTCTTGGTGCCGATTTCTTCCCTTTCTCTGTACACTGTATACTTTGTATACTGCCCCTGTGGCTAGCGGCTAACAACAGACGTGGAGCCCGTGTGACTGGCATAATGAAC
>CM074975.1:3234107-3265069 GCA_037576825.1 Pangasius krempfi | reverse complement strand
GACTTCAAAGCACTATTGTAAGTCGCTCTGGATAAGGGCGTCTGCCAAATGCCATAAATGTAAATGTAAATGTAAATTTAAGTTACCTCCACAGTTTAACCCTTTCTTCCCTCCTGGTGAGCCGACTAGAAAAGAGAAAGAGGGGAAGAGTTACAGTAGCAAAACAGATAGAGAAAAACATATAATCGCCAATGTGGTGAAATGTCTATTTAACATTTATGGAAGGAGTCTCCAGTGTCAGCACTTTATAATGGTAGGTTTTTTATAGGAGTTTGCACACTATGGTTTATTGGTTACGTGACAATATGTTTTTTGTCATAGTACATTCAAAAGAAAGAATAAAAGAAAGGTTGGTGAGGGAATGACTGTTTACAGCTGCTATAACGTAATTATAATGTAATATGTGTTTCATGGACTATGAAATGTGTGATGTTCTTTAAAAAGGAGTAAATTGTAATCTTCGCCAAACTGCTGTGGTATAAGAGGAATAAAACACTTCAGTAAGTGGTGCTATAGGACAATATTCAACTTCAGTAACAGCAACTCGGCTTTATCACCCTTTACCACCCTCTCGTTTATTAATTTCCTATAACAGCATCCTGAAGTGTTTTATTTCTTATTTAACAACAAATATTTGCTATATAATATTTGGTAACTTAAATGCGTGGTATAATCTGGCCTAAGATGAGAGACAGGGTGAAAGCTAGAACCCAGTGAACTTACCTGCACTCTCTTTTGGAGGACACGGTCTCTGATCCGTGTGGTTCCCTTTACAGGGGGCGGGGCTTTTCTCACAAACTCGAGTGCGGTACTGAAGCCCATCCTCACACTCTGTCCATTCTGACCACACACCCCATCCACCTATTACACACACACACACACACACACACACACACACATTTAATATATTCACATTACATTCCAGTCCCATATCTGTGACATGAAAGGATCTGGATCTGGATCAGGCAATAACTATAAGAAACAAACTGCTGGACCCCCTGGTGATGCTTCACAGACAGTGTGTGTGTGTGTGTGTGTGTGTGTTTGTGTGTGTCTGCCTCACCATCACACTCCTGCATGTTGCACAGAGCCTCTTCAGTGTGCAGACCGATACAGATGTCCCCTGAGTAGGACGGGGCGGGGTTTGAGCAGGTGCGAGTGCGTTGGTAATGCCCACCTCCACAGGAAGTAGAACATTCAGACCAGGAAGACCAGCATGACCACGCCCCCTTCACTACAACACAAACACAAACACACAAACGGCAGTATTACTCAGTGATCTACAGTAAATAAAAGGAAATAGAATATAAGAACCATTCTGATTACATTTCTGATTCTGAATCCTGAATTCCTGCGCTTCAATGTTGATTCCAGCTGTCAGTGAATCTGTCTATATATATATAAATTGAGTTTTGATTCAGATACTGATTCTAATTCTGAATCTAATTATGCACAATAATCCATTTTTGAGTCTGATTCTGATTCTAGTCCTGATTATGAATCAATTTATGTAAGTCAATACAGTTTTGAGTCCGATTCTGATTCTATTTCTGATTCTGAATCAATTTATGTAAGTCAATACAGTTCTGAATCAAAACTCAATTTATATATATAGACAGATTGACTGTCTATTGAACTGTATTGAGTTTTGATTCAGATACTGATTCTAATTCTGAATCTAATTATGCACAATAATCCATTTTTGAGTCTGATTCTGATTCTAGTCCTGATTATGAATCTGTATATGGATATAAATACAGTTTTGAGTCTGATTCTGATTCTATTCCTGATTCTGAATCAATGTATGCACATAAATACAGTTCTGAGTCCAATTCTGATTCTATTTCTGATTCTGAATCAATTTATGCATGTAAATACAGTGTTGTTTCGAATTCTGATTCTAAATCTGGTTATGAATCTTAATCTCATTCCTTTTCCATAATGGGTATTGGGTTCGGGTACCTGGGCACGGCTGTGTGTTACAGTCCTGATACTCCACTGGTGTTCCACTGCACAGGAACGCAGAACTTTTGCCATCAGGAGTAACACACAAGCGTTTACGTGTCCGAAACCCTCTGGAGCACTCTTTGGAACATGAAGACCATGGCTCCCATGGCAACCAGGTGACCCCCTGCACTGGGGTCAAAGGTTGTGCCACACTCACTAAGTCTTGTACCAGATCTGCATGAAAGATGAAAGACAGGGAAATTTGGAGAAAGACAGAGACAGAGACATCACTGCCTATTACTATTACTACTATTAATAATAATAATATTATGTAGAAGATATAATTAATATTGTCCATATACAATGTTTTAATCATGTACAATTATGCTAATATTGTCCGATAAAATTTCTCTACTATGTCATTTATATTGTTTTAGGATTCAGTATAAATAATTATTGTTAATGGACTTTTTATAGCATGTATGCGGTCTCTATAGTGAATAGTGTGTATAGTGTGTGTGAGATTTGGGACACGTCCACAGCGGACTGATGACAATTCATTACATCACTTGTTCACTACATCCCTCTTTCTGTTCCCTATAATAGTGCACTAGATGCTCCAGTAAACTAAACAGAGGGTTGGGAATCATTTAGGACACGGTGTGTGTTTTACCGTCAGTCTCACATCCCGGCGCTCCACCAGCAGACGGGCAGTGGCGCGTCTCCGCTTTGCGTTTGCCCAGCTGGAGGAGGTGTGTGTCAGCCAGCGGCGCTCGACAGGTGTGTCGCACACGCTGCTCCTGTCTGACTCCACCCACCGACACGTTCACAGGGTACCATGGAGACCAGGGTGTGTATCGACGTACCTCAGGACATGCCTCCAAATTGCACGTTCTGTACTCCTACATGAGAAACAATGTTTTTGTCAAAGTATCTGTTAAGTCCACCGTCACAGCCGGACAGAGAATGATCATGGGCTCAGGACACACTTTTACTTGTGTCTGAATTCCTTCTGGAACTATTTAGCAAGCAAGTTGTGTTATTAGTTGTGTTAGTTATTTAACACAGTTGTGTTAGTGCACAAGCTGTACGATTAAAGTCACCCAAAATGAGTTTTGACGTATCTACACTTCTCCTCATTCTCATTCTCCTCATTCTTCGCCTCATTAAGAAGTACAGATTCTATGAGCATGCATCCAGTCCTACATGCCCCACCCCCTTTCTCCTCATAGATCAGTGTTGCACAGCCTGCATTTGCATATTGGAGCCTAACTGGCTTGTATATTTAATGATGTAACAACACCTCCCTGTCCCCTTTAACCCTATATGTTTAAGATTACTTACATATTACAAATTTGCGATACAGTGTGTAATCTTGAAGCCAATGACCAACCGTGAATTACTAGAAATACTTTTAAAGTGATATATCGCTAGAGAAATGCACTGAACTCAAAAATGGGGATTCAAAATTTTCTAAAAGTTTTCTTGACAGTGTGTGATGTTAACGTTAACACAACACAGATAAAGGTAGTTGTAATTTAGTGTAATGTCAGGATTTATAAATGTCTACGAAATATCTATCATTAGCAGTATTGACCGTGTAATCAACATTCAGTCTTTTAGCTACAAACTACAAAGATGTCATCATGCTGTGTGTGTGTTTCTATAGAAACGACTTATTTCCGAGTCCAAGGACTCAAATCCTCACCTCGTAATTGCAACATGATGTACACACTGTCGTAAGGTTTGTGTATAAATAAGGGAAGTTTGTTGATGATATATTTTTAAACTGTTACTGTAACAATGCTGCCATATTCAGGAGGCGGGGTTTACTAGGACAGGATTTTGATTGACAGGTCATGTGTCCTACCTGAGGACACCCAGGGCAGGAGTTTCCATTCTCACAGGTTCGGACTCGGGACTGGAAACCGCCGCCACACACTGCTGTGCATGTAGACCAGGAGGTCCACTGGGCCCAGGACATGGGCACAGGACACACAGAGTCCTCATTACATAACCTACACACACACACACACACACACACACACACACACACACACACAAAATGTGTACATGTTTATGCACAACTTGCAACTTGTTCCACAAGATCTTTAATTTTTAAAGATTATAAGATTATAAGCGCCGACTATGAGTGTGTGTGTGTGTGTGGGTGGGTGTGTGTGTCTCACCGCTCCTCTCGTGTCTGGCCTACACACACTCTCCCGCCATGTCGAGGGGTGGGGTTACTGCACGAACGCTGACGAACCTCGAACCCGACACCACAGCTGGTGCTGCACGGAGCCCAGGAGGACCAGGGAGTCCAACCTCCACTTCTACACACACACAGAGCTACATTTAAGAGCACAGCAAGTGTGTGTTTCTCTGTTATTGGCTGGCGTTCTTGATGATGTCATCATGTAGCTCTTCTTCACAGAAACTTCCAACGCTCATGTACTTGGCATTACCTGGAGCAGTTGGTCACCTCCATCGTGGGTCCCACACACTCAGCCCCCCCACACTGGGGGACCGGGTGATCACACACACGAGAGCGACACAGACAGGAGCTTGAGCTTTCACCTCCGTCATCATGGGTACATGACTGCCACGACGACCATGGGCTGAAGCCGCCATCTCGGGTAAGATTTTGCTCCTGAAAAATCAGAATTGTGCGTATTGTAATATTAATCACTTCTAATCAATCAATCTAATCAATCGCAGAGACATTATCCAGGAATATCACATATTTTCTCTAAAATGTAATACCCTAATATCCTTTTGTATTACATCTTGATTTTAAATGTACTTATTTTATTAATCTACTTCAATATCAAAACATTCGCTTTCTTCACTGATCGTCTTTTGTATTGGTTACACTCTTATGATTGAAATGTTTTTTTTTGTCGTCATCAACTACAACTAAGATCTGTGTCTTGTCTACAAGTACTACAAGCCAAACATAGTTTAGTTGTTTCCTCTGTGTTTGCTCTTTTAGACTGTGTGTGTGTGTGTGTGTGTGTGTGAGGCTAAAGTGTGTATGTCTTACTGGACACTGTGTGATGTTCTGGCTCCACTGGCTCATGTTGGAGCTGGCTTCAATCGTAGTGCAGCGTCTCTGTTTCCTGTCCCAACCACAATACGGATCCCTCGCATACAAGCATTCCCTACAGGAGAAAAAACACACACACACACACACACACACACACACACACACACACACACACACACAGAGAGAGTGAAACTGGTGTAATTTCAAGTCTTACCAGTTTTTTTCTTTGTAATTTATCAACACAACTGACGGAAGTTCTGTATTGTTTCCACTGTCACTCTGCGTTGACACTGTTCATATAAAAAGATGTTCAGTGGATATAAAAAGTTTACACCCCCCCCCCCCCCCCCAGTTAAAACTGCAGGTTTTTGTGATGTAAAGACTGAAACCAAGATAAATCATCAGTCATTTTCCACTTTTAATGCGATGTAGTAACCAACACAACTCAAGTGAAAAACAAATAAAAACATTTGAGGAAAAAAAAAAAGAAAAAGAAAAGGCATACAATAACCTGGATGCACAAGTGTGTACACACCCTCAACTAACAGTTTGTAAAAACACCTTTATTTTGTAATTCAGCACTCAGTCTACAACTCTACCACATCTCGATTTGGCAATTTTATTCCACTCTTCCTTGAAAAATGCTCCAGATCGGCCACATTGCAAGGGGATCTCCTGTGCACAGCCCTCTTCAAATCATTCCACAGGTTTCTGACAGGATTTAGATCTGGGCTCTGACTGGACCATTCCAAAACGTTTATCGTCTTCTTCTGAAGCCGTTCCTTTGTTGACTTGGATTTGTGCTTTGGGTCTTTATCGTGATGGAAGGTAAAGTTTTTCTTTATCTTCAGCTGTCTGACAGAGGCCTGCAGGTTGTATGTCAAATAGACTGGAATTTGGAGCTATCTATCTTGACTACAGACCCAGTCCCAGCTGAAGAGAAGCAGCCCCATTGCATTGATGCTGCCACCACCATGCTTCACCATGGGTGTGGTATTCTTTTGGTGAAAAGTGTCTCGTTTTTGTGCCAAACACATGTTTTATAATTACGCCCAAAGGTTTTACCTTGGACTTATCAGACTGTAACACATTTTGCTACATGGTCTGAGGTGAATTAAGTAGGCTTGGATGTTATTTTTATTTTAATTTTTTTAGAAAAGGCTTCCATTTAGCCACCTTCCCCCATAGCCCCGAAATGTGAAGAATACAAGAGACTGTTGTCACATGCTGGGAGTGACCAGTACTTGCCAGATATTCCAGCAGCTCCTTTAATGTTGCCGTAGGTCTCTTGGCAGCCTCCTTGATGATTTTCGCCTGGTCCTTTTGTCAATTTTGGAGGGACGTCCTGTTCTTGGTAATGTCACTGTGGTGCCCCATTTTCTCCACTTGTTGATGATGGCCTTCATGGTGTTCCATGGTACACTTAATGGTTTTTTTTTTTTTTGTACTCCTCTCCTGATTGCTATAGTTCAACAGTGAATACATCTTTGTACATGCTTTGTAAGCTATTTGCAGACCATGGCTTCAGCAGTCAGATTAAACCAAGAAGATGTCAAGAAAATCCTATAGAAACAGCAGATCTTTATTTGAGGTTAATCAGAATCACTTCACTGATAACAGGTTTATGATAATTACTTTTAAACATAAGTTTGAATGTGACTGGTTCATTCTGAGCACACTCACATGCCCAAAGGATGTGTATATTTTTGCAACCAGGTTCCTGGAAGCTTTTTCTTTTCCCTTTTCCTTCCGCTAAAGCATTTGTTTCTCACTTGCTTTCATTCACTTGAATTTCGTTGTTTTTAACTCCATTTTTAACCAGCTTAAGCAGTCCTGTTTGTGTATTTTGTGAGTGTGGACATATATTTTATCAAACTTTTTTCCATATGTTTAGTAAAATGTGAATATATCAACATCACAGCCTTTATGGGAACGAAAAGAAAAGGAGGATAGTAAGTGAGAACGTGTAAAGCCTTAATTATAACTTCTACATGTATCAATATTATTCTGTCATAGCACACTGCACAACTTAATAACAAGAACGTGTAACGGTCAGAGCTAGTTAAAGCTAATGAAACCATTAGAAAAGAATGTGTTTTAGTAAAATGGTTTTCCCATCGGGTGATGGGATCAATGGTTTATCTAAAAAAAAGCAGAAACAGTTGTCAAAAATCACAAATGCTTCCATGTCTAAATGGAGTCAAAATGTGAAAATAGACAAAATTAACCTGAGTGAGCAATTCAGTGTTAAAAAAAAAGCTAAAATTCTTTCACAGTCGTATGAAAAACCGATGTCAAATTATGATGTTATTGCTGCTAAAAGTGTTGCGCAGCTTAAGGGAATAATTACTTGTTTACATGGAGGCTCAATAACTTGTTCCTTAAATAAAAAGAAAACAGTCATTTGAAAAGATGCTACGTGTTTACTTTGTGTCCTCTGATGTAATATTACAGACCTGAAATTATTCACTGTAGCAAATACACAACAATAGCGGAAATCAGGAAGGGGGCCAATACTTTGTTCACAGCACTGTACTTCATCTGTGCTGCAGAAATGGCTTACTGATATAAATCTATTATTTTATTTTCTCCGCCTCTGTTTCCTGGTGGACACAGAGGGACACAGAGTAAACAGTCTGGGATGCCAGGTATGTGTCATCTCTTTAAACACACACATATGCTAAATCAACAGGGGTGCTCTTCACACACCACTGAATCTGAGCATCCCGCTAACAATCCGACAACATTGGACAGCTGTAACCCGTGTGTGTGTGTGTGTGTGTGTGTGTGTGTGTGTGTGTGTGTGTGTGTGTGTCTGTGTATTTTGGGGATTGAGGATGCACATGCTTTTCTTCGGAAACCAACTCTAAAAAAAACTGCTCGATGTTATTGGTTAATAAAAATGAAATCTCTTATGGATTATAGCAAAACTATGAGGTATGAGAGGTTGTTATTAAACTTCCAGAGCAAACATCTGACCATGAATAGACTACACATGTTGATTCATAGGCTATGTGTGACCATCTATAGCCTGCATGTGACCACTCATAGCATCAATGTGAGCATCTATAGCCTGCACATGACTATCTATAGACTACATGTAACTATTCATGGCCTACAAATGACCATCTATAACCTACATGTGATTTATAACCAGATATAGTGTAAATGTGACCACCTGTAGTCTACATGTGACCATCTATAGCCTACATGTGACCATTCATAGCATCAATGTGAGCATCTATAGCCTGCACATGACTATCTATAGACTACATGTGACTATTCATGGCCTACAAATGACCATCTATAACCTACATGTGATGTATAACCAGAGATAGTGTAAATGTGACCACCTGTAGTCTACATGTGACCATCTATAGCCTACATGTGACCATTCATAGCATCAATGTGAGCATCTATAGCCTGCACATGACTATCTATAGACTACATGTGACTATTCGTGGCCTACAAATGACCATCTATAACCTACATGTGATGTATAACGAGATATAGTGTAAATGTGACCACCTGTAGTCTACATGTGACCATCTAGAGACTACACGTGAATAGTCATTGTCTACATATGACCATTGATAGCCTCTATCATTTACAGACTACAAGTGACCATTACCATCTGTATATAGTCTACACATGACCATCTTCACTCTACATGTGACAAACTATAGCCTATATGTTACCATCTATAGCCTACATATGGCCATCTACAGCCTACATGTGACCAATTCTAGTCTACATATGATCATCTATAGCTTACTTATGACTTTTATGGCCTGCATGTCACCATGACCATCTATAGCCTACATGTGACCATCTATAGCCTACATGAGACCATGACCATATATACAGCCAACATGTAACTATCCATTGCCTACATGTGACCATAGCCTCCATCTGACCTTCTATAAACTACATATGACCAAATACAACCTACATGTGACCATCCATAGTCTCCATGAGACCATCTAAGGCCTACATATGACCATATACAGCCTACATATGATGATCTATAGCCTACATTTGACCATCTACAGCCTACATATGACCGTCTATAGCCTATATGTGCTCATTCATAGCCCTCACATGACTACTATCCATAGTCTACATGTTACTATCTATTACATGTGACCATCTATAGATTACATGTGACCATCACCATCTATAGCCTACATGTGACCATCTATAACCTACATAAAATACATAATACAAAAATACGCCCAGGATGCCACATAAATCCTCAAGAATTTATGATTAAACAACATATCCTACAACATAGCCTGAAAAAATTATACATTTGGATATAAATAGTGTGCATTTTGTGTTTATGTAAATACACAAGAGCGTGTGTGTGTTTCAGTGTGTCTCGCTAGGTCAACATTCAAGGCATCACTAGGGCAACACAACATGGTCAGAAGCCCTGCATCTCATACAAAAGAACCTTCAGACATTTACTCAAAAACAGCACACATACACACACATACACACCACCACCCTCCTGTCACAAGCTGATGGATCCCCTGGAAAAGCCTTGGTGACACATGACACCCTAAATGCAGGAAAATAAATAAATAAATGGAAAAACAAGAAAATAAATGGCTTTTTGTACTTTCCTGCCAAGAGCAGTGGTATTTAGCTATTTACTCTAAATCTGTCACAAACACCTGATAGTAGTAATGAGCTTCTAGTTAAGCTCCGTTAAATAAATTAATGTGACTCACGGAGCACCAGCGGCTTAATAAAACCGCAGAAAAACATACACACAGGTACGTAACATGATGATGCTCAGCTAGGGATGGGTGATGTGGCAAAAAAAAAAAGAAGAAATTATTTAGCAGTGCTACATACATATTTAGAAATGGATATGTTTTATTTTAAATAAATGCTGGCTGCTCTTGGCAGGTTCTACATAAAACGTGATCATATGAGTGGCAACTTTTCTTTGATACCAAAGTAAGGCATACAAAACAATGGGACTAGAGGATAAGTGACAAGAAAACTAGGAGATAAACTAGGAAATTGGAGAAATGGGAACTAAGGAACAAGGCAACTCACAACTTTGTTGCAATGCAACTAGGAAGTACGACTAGGAAATGAGAAATTGGGACACAAGGTACTATAACCAACATACTCGAAGCCATAACTAGAGAACACTGGAACTAGGAACTATCACTACGGAACTGGGGATAACACAACTGCAAGCCATTAATAGGAAATAAGGAATACAGGAACTATGAAATGATGAATTGTGGCTAATAAACAAGGGAACCATGAAGCAAACAAGGCACAAGAAAACTAGCAATTTTGAACAAGGGAACTAGGGAACAACAGAACAACACTTGGAACTGAGGAAAACATGGTAACTATAAACTATGAATAAGACAAGGAAACTAGGAACCATTTACAGGGTACAAGGAGTAAGGAAAGAGTGATACTAAGAAGAAAATAAGAACTAGCTACCAAGTGCAAAATGCAAGAATTGCAACTAGGAAAAAAGAAGCAAGGGTACTAGGTACTATAACTAGGGAAGTGGGAGCTAGGAAATAGGGAATAACTATGATTAAGAAATGACAAACTATTATTAAGGAGAAAATCCTTACACTTCTCAGGCATAGCAATACAAATTTTGTCTTTATATAGGCAGCACGGAATTTATGGACGTTTATTTGTAGCAGATGGCAGAAAATTGAAGAGTAGGATTCTTAGAAATGACCTACTTCAAAACACACTTGTGGGATATTTTTTTTGACTCTTTGTTTCGAACCCACTTTCCATCAGACACGGAGGCTGATTTACAACATAACATGTATTTCGAAGCAACAGATTGGAAAGCAGCTGGTCTAAAAAGCTCCCTGTTCACACACATATCAGTAAAGAGACACTTCTCCATTTCCATCCTCATTTCTTTTATGTGCAAGATAAATCTGATAGAAAATTGCAAATATTAAATAAAGTTTCATATAAAAACCTATTACCTCACTTGAAGTGGGTATTGATTTTTCAATAAAATGGATTGAAGTGATACTAGTAATGCAATCTGTGCTAGGTTCAATGTGTAATATGTAAATTAAGCTCCGCTGAACAATAGCCATTTCCCGCTTCAGGATAGATTGGCCAGCGCTTTTTGCCTTCATCTACAGAGAGCAAGGAAAGTTGTTTACTCTGTCTATTACTAAGGAAGGATATTAAGTTTTAAAAGATACATTGTCCTCTAGACACATCGCACAGCAGTACTGCAGACAGTGAGAAATGTTGCCATTAGAGACAAATGTGGTCATTAGCTAAAACCACATTAATCGGATACACTGGGAGGATACATTGGACCAGTATGGAGGAGTATCTTGGACAGACACATTGAGATAGTGGATGGGGGTGTTTATAGGAGATGTATAAAATGGGAGGGTATTTTAGACTGGCATGTTACATTGGGTTTGGACACTGGCAGTATTGGAATATGATGTTAGTATGATACACTGAGATGGTGGTAATGCAAAAAAAAAAAATTAAATATGTGCATCTTCATCTAAACAGTGACAGTTTAATTGGCTGCTTTGAAATGTTGTTCAATTAAATAGAAGTGGTTTCATTTTTATTGTATGCCAAGGCATAGCACCATTGCAGACTACATGGCAACTATGTGCATGTATGTATGTGTGTGTGTGTGTGTGTGTGTGTGTGTGTGTGTGTGTGTGTAGGCTCACCGTTGGGTTTCATAGCTGGAGCATCTCTCCAGTGGGATCTTCAGAACTCTGCTGCTCAAACCCACAAATAGGGACCTGTCACTCTGCAGGATCTGCAGGTTAAGGATTGGTTCCTGCTGATTTGCTGGAAGGAGCTTCATCTCCTCAAGGTAACATCCACGGAGATTTTGACTGGATGTGGAGAGTGCCTTGATAATGGTGCCATGTTCTGTTTAATAAAATGGAAAAGATCTATGCTTATAGTTGCAGCATACTGTGTCTCCTAACGATATGACTCAGATTAAAGGAGCATCCTGAATTTCTATGCTATCTTTGGAAAATTAGCTCTTCGTGTTTTCTTAATTTCATCCATTTCTGCTACATATGAATTTAGCAAAAAGTACTTTGCCACGTCTGACCTGTCCCGATGTAAATGACGTGGTATAGCGTGTCACGGCCCTGCACAATGTCCACAACCAGTTTGGAAAAGCGCATATTGTCCTGGCTGATCAAGGGGTCAACAGATACAGGCTGCACAACTTCACTCATCAAAAAGAGTCTCTGAGCATCCTGCAGACTTCGTTCTGTTAGATTCCCACCAGGGCCACTATCACCTACTGTCCCACACTAAGAAAGAATAGACAGAATGAAAGAATGAAAAACAGAAATACTGCAATGCAACATTGGACTGAATACTGAAATGATACATTGGGAGGTATTTTGGAAAGGGACATTAGATAAGAACCTTGGCATGGAACTGGGGGATAGCACATTAGGAGTGTACATTGGATAGGTATGTTGGGAAGACAGGTATCCTGGGATAGTACTATGGGATAGAACACTTGAATTGTACATGGTCATTGGGACAGTACATTGGGAAGGGATATTGGTTTGATAAATTGGAATGAGACACTGGAGTGGGACAATACTATAATACATTAGGGGAGATAAAACTGTACAACAAAAGGAGGCATTGGGATAATGCATTTGTATCACACACATGAACATTTGACATAATAATGAACCAGAACTTTGGAAGGATGCATCAAAATGGCCATGAGACATTGCCCTGGTGGACTGTTAATGAACAATAGGTCAGGATACTGGAATGGGACTAATGCAATAGTCTAATGCAACAGTATGCCTAGATGGCACATTGGATACTGGCATAGGATACTGGGGCAGTATTTTAGGATAGTACACTGGGATGCATATTGGACATCAGATGGGTATATTAGGATGGTCCACTGGGCAAGGTATATTTGAAATGGTACATCAAGCATTTGACCATTTGAATTGGATACTGGCATGGTACACTGGGAGGGCACATAGATAGTACACACTGCAATAGGACATAAATACAGTACTTTGGGAAAATGGTATCAGGAGATGGGAGATCAGTACAGTTGAACTGTACAGGACATTGACATGGAACACTAGTACATTTGAAATGGTACATTAGCTCAGTACACTGGGAAAGGATAATGGTATGCTACACTGGAACGGTCCATTAATACAGCACTCTGAGATGGTAGGACATCAGTACAGAAAAATGGTATAGGACATGTGGGGGCAGCAAACTTTATGGGACCACTGTTTCAAATTCTGAGCCTGGGGACTCGGGTTCTTAGTTCATGGTGATGCTTGAGGGACTTGTAGAAATGATAATGAACTTGACTTGCAACCTACTTGACTTGACTGTTCTTCTGCAAAAGGCTTTAGATAAAAGGGTAATAACAGATAGCAGCTATTGGTGTGTTTCCAACCTGAAAGTTGGGGATGGGGTTCGGGGTGGAGAGCCAGCTCATTCGAGGGTTCTCCTGGTAGCGGAATGGACCACTGAAGGCCTGAGTGATGGCACTGAGGTTGAAGGCACACACTGCGGAGGCAGCAATGCTGTTACTGTGGGAGGAAACAAGGGAGCATTAAGAGAACATTACGAGATTAGGATCGGGTTTGTAATGTATAAGAAGGTGTAGGTCAATCACTATATACTTGCCATATGATATTTTTCCATGCATACCTAGTTGATACAAGATAATCACAGGTAAATGATGTCCTTTAAAAGTAGCATGGACTAGTAATAGGCGTTATGGATTCTGTGTGTATTATGTGTAATGTTGCTTCTCAAGTAAAAGTGTCCCATAATGGTATCAACCACCATACCATCCACTAATAGCACAGACTAACATTTGGCCATTATTTTCACACTGGTGGTCAAACCTAGTGCTTGAACTTGAAGGGTTCCTGGTGTATTCCACTGATTGGAGCTTAGTTAAAACAGGAGCTTAACCATAAACTCAAATCTTAGAACAAGTCCTTGTCCATCTCACCCCTCAATGGCCCACTTGGCAATTCCTTCAGAAAGTTTGAATACACTTCTTACATAATACATATAGATTTAGTGATGTGTTCAACATTTTATTCACTCCATGTCTGACAAATATACGACAATCTTCAGTCATCCTTAGTAACTGCATGGTCAGGGTCATGGTGGTTTAAATTAGGCTACGAGTTTGTTTATATTTTGGAAAACAGAACCAACTAAACTTGGTAGAAAATATCATGGGTAGGTGCAAACAAGCAGGAAACAGGGAACTGTTTGAGAACAGTCAGCAGTTTTTTTATGCTTAGGCCACACCCACTTTGGAGTTTAAATCTGAATTCAGATATAGATACAGATAGTGGCACTGTGTTAATTCCCTAAATACAGATGCTTAATTAGTTGGAGAGAAGGAATGAGGCAAAACTGACATTTTGAGGAAGCGAGATGAATTGTCAACAGTAATCAGAAAGAAAGCTCACGCGTTGGTGGTGAAGACGCCGTAGATGAGGTCTTGCTCAGGCAGGAAGAAGGTGCTGTGGAGCTCGTGGTAGTAGAAAGGCACATCACCTGAGCGCGAGCAGTTCAATCTGGCCTTCATGAACGTTGTCCATGTGTCTTCAAGCAGAAACCGACCGCCTACATCGTTCTGACACACCCGTGCCACTCGAGAGAAAACCGCCTTCCCACAATCCTCCTCCACCGCCACCTCCCGCAGGAAGAAGTACGTGAAGCGGCCTACCTCGTACGCTGAGATGAACTGAGGTTCTGAGGGGAGGCAGAGAGAACGAGGAAAAGAGAGACTCTTAAAATGTACATTGCACCGAACGCGTGAGTAATGTAGCATATGTTATGCGTACCGTTCAGCCATTTGGAGTTGTACTGAGCTGTGCGGAGAGGAGGCATGCTCCCCAGGCTGCGGTAGATCACGGGGTCTCGGCCAGAAAAATCAATGACTGTGGCAGCATAGAGGTCACCACTTTCCGTTATCATGGCGGTAGAATTGTGTTTGGGGTCATAAGGACATCGGGCGACCCCGTTCACCGTCTCGATCACATGGGCGAGATCGGCGGCAGAGCGGGCGGTGCAGACAGGCGAGAATGCGTTAGTGCCACAGGAGAAGAGACGAGAACCGCTCAGGAGCAGCACGCGCATGTAGTTCTGACACTCATCCTGAGAGAGAAGGAGAGAGAGAAAGAAGGGGCATCTTTAATTCTCACAGTCTTAAACCATCCTAAATTTATTTTTTAGCGATATTGATATTTTATAGCATTCATGATGAGTCTGAAATGTTGGTGCTTCCTAACAGTAAGTTCTTGGTCACATGACGAGAGAGGGGCAGTAACAAAAGTAACAACAGGAACTAAGTTGTCTCCTGGACGTTCCACAACATTAATTGTAACTGTAAGTGGATAAAAAGTATAAAGTGTTGCTCGTTAATAAATTAAAAATATTAATTCTTGGCAAATTACTGTGGTTTAAGAGGAATAAAACCTTTAAGGACGTATTGTTATTAGAAAATCATCACACCGCCCTGTTGTTGATTATTTTCCTATAACAGCATGCCCCCCTAATGTTTTATTCATTACTTATTATGTTCTTTGTTACTGGCCTTTACCATTTACTTCCACTTTGGTGAAACTGCATTTGATTAAGAGAGAGATACTGCCAGGTAAAAGTGTGAAAAGGCAATAAAAAAAATGGGTAATGAGGGTAAAAGAATTGATTAATTGTGTGTATATTTACAAAAGCCGCTTTGGTGCCTTCATCAACATCAACCCCTTCACCCCAGCCCTTTACTCATTCATCTCTCTCACCTCTGTCTTCCCTTTACTCCGACAAGATCTGCGTGTGTCTTCGTCCACTCCAACCTCCATGCCCTGCAACACACACACACACACACACACACACACACCACAATCAGAAATCACAGATATCATTCTGTATCCAACATTACTGCCATCACTATGACTGCAAAAGCAACAGGAGACACGTGGAATGCGTGTGATTTTAACACACCCACATCCAAATCAATAAGCAGATCCTGATTTTCACAAATGACAGACATCGCTAGGTCAGTGTGTTAAATCTGTAAGCTAAATTTGATCAACCAACTGCAAATTTGCCTTTCCTTTCACTTCTTTAACCCAAAGTAGTGCTTAGCAATACATCCAGGTTTTAATTACGCAGGGTAGTAACTTACAGTAGCAACACTGATTACGCTAGCGACCTGGCTAAAAGCAGCACTGCACTGACAATAACCAGCTAGCTACTTAGCTAATATTACTATCATCTGATGCTAAATAAATAACCAAGTTTGCTAGTTTACTGTGTAGTCACCAGAACCAATGTATGCTAGCAAGTTGAAGTGTTAGCCTAACTATTATACCTATTAACTATTTACTATTATATTGTGCTGTATACGATGGCCTGTAACTGCAAACATCTTAACAAACCAAAAACGCAGCAGTAAAATTCAGAAGCACAACAGCAAAACCAAAACCATGACTGTGAATTTGCTGTTGTTTTGGATTTGGTGTCGTGTTTCTGATTTTGCCGTCACGTTTCCTGACCTTGCTGTTGCGGTTTTGGTTAGTTATTGTGTTTTGCACTCGCAGACCAACGTAGTTGTGTAAATAAACCAGAATTAGAGAAGTTAGTGTAATGGGGTAGAAGGCAGGAAATGTAGGGACTACATAACCCTAGTGTAGAACTACAAATTAGTTGGACTACAAAAGTCCATGAGTCTAGACACTATAGAGGAAATCCAACAGTGTAGGGACTACATTACCCTGGTGTAGGACTACAAACTCCATGAGTCTAGACACTATAAAGAGGAAAACAAACTTTTTTTGGGGGGTTTCTTTGTGGTACCATGTGCTAAGCAAGAGAAGCTGTGTAGTGTTTTCCCAAGGCTGTGTGATAGCAAATGAAAAGACCAGTTGATTAATGAGCAGCATAGATCTGAATTGTGAAAGTAAGGGTTCTGACTTTGATGGTTATAGCGAGTTTGTTTAGTTTTAACATTTGTATTTGCTCTTTGTTTTGGTGTACTTACGGGAGATATGTTGGTTGGTGCCTAAGAGAATTAAATGGATTTATTTAATGATACAGGTACTGATTTTAATTGAATTATTGAAGTATGTGAGATTATTTTTTTTTACTTTTTATAATCTGGGTGTTTTATGCTTGATGGTTTGAAGTGTTTTTAATTATAAACTGTAAATGTTTCAGAGGGCAATCACGAATTGTATTTCTTTGTTTTTCTACAGCTGATGCATGATTGCCGTTTACTTTTATTAAGAACGATATGTGGTGGCTTATTTGATGTCTTAAGCGATAACTTCAATGTTATATTGGGTCCGGTGTGTTGAAGTGGCAAAGTGACGGAATTCATTGTGAGGTCGTGTTTTGTCCATGTTTTCTTTTTGTTTTGTGTTTTGTTGTGGACCTATAAATGACAGTGGGGTTCCCATTTCTTATGGTAACTCTGTAAGATGGGCTGAAACAAATTGTAGTGGTGTGATCTGGTGATGGTTTTGCTCTGGAGTTGTCGTGAAAGTCTGTCTGTGTTATTTGTGACTGCGTGTGCACTTATTTGCAGAGCAGTCACCCATCCTATATGATTGGGTAACACGGTGGTTTTTGGTGGTCCCAAATGGTGTTTCTTTTTGTTTGTTTTGTTTGTTTGTTTTTGTTTCTTCGCCATTCTTAACTACTCTTTGTGCTACTGTCGTATTGAAATATCGTTTAATAAAATTTCTTATATTTGCAAAGAAACACTGTGGTTGTTGCCGCTCCTGAGTCTTCCTTATCTCTTGTGAGATGATGGAGTTACATTAGCTAACACTGTCTAAATTATTTTATTGTACGTTTAATAAAAGTAGCTCTAGCAAGATAGATAACGCTAAGTTTCACTCTAGTGGACACAGGGACACAGTAACACAACATTAGAACCTACACATAGTACTGTATATTGAAGCAAGTGTGCTGGTGGACTGAAATGATCAGGATGGCATTTCTTTGCTAATTAGCTAATGTGGTAACTTGTCAGTTTAGTAAGGTAGATTCGGAGGAATAAAAACGCAACGACTTTGCTTTAAGCATTTTATTGCTCGACAGATTGCAGCAGTGCCTTCTGGGTAATTTATGCTGAAGTTGACAGTGTTATTGACTCGATCCCTCATCGGAGAAACTTCACTCAAGCTGTTAAACTAACAGAATGACCCTTGATACATAAACGGAGGTAAAATGGAGAGTGGGAAGCCAACAGGAGCGCGTAAAAAAAAAAAAAAAAAAAAAAAAAACTAACAAAAAAACAACAACAGTACTATAGTTGGGTACTTTCCCACTTTATTAACTGGAGTAAAGAACAAGCTGCTGCGTTAGTGTTTTCATCAGAAGAAGTGAGCATAACTCAGAAGCTTTAATGGAGCGACAGATGTATGTTTGGAGAGAGAGAGAGAGACTAGAGCTAAATGGCGTACTCTCACGTTGCATTAGTGCTTTGCCTGCCTTAAGACGCCAAACGCAGCGAATTCATCACATTCAATTAGCTGATGAATGAGCGTGTGAGAGGGAATCAATATTTTCCTTTTTGAATGCACACAAATGCTTTTAGCTTCTGCGATAATAATGAACACTTGGCCCCAAGGCAAAACACCCCAGAGTACAACACGGCAACATAAACTGATTTATCTCACCCACTAGAGTAAGGCAGCCTGCAGGACAAGTATGCAGTGTTTCAAACGTCCCAGATCGCTCCTAACCATCATAATAAGGGAGGAATAAAACACTTCTGTTATAGGGAAGTAATCAAAGACATGGTGGTGTGATGGTGAAGCGGAGTTACTGTTACCACCTCGAAGCTGATTATTTTCCAACAACAGAATGCGTTTTTATTCCTATTATACCACAACAATTTGCTACAGATTACAATTCTTTATAGAAAAGGACAAAACGTCATACTTTTTATCCACTTAGTGTTACGTTCATTGTTGTGGAACATCCACAAAACGTTTCCTTTATCACTTATATAGCTGTTATAGCAGATTTCAACATGTTCCCTCACCACTCTGTTCCATTTCCTCTCTCTTAAGTTAAATAGACAAAAAAGAGAGAAAGAAGAACTTAAATTTACAGCTCTATCTCTGACCATTAGAAAGCTCTGACACTGGAGACTCCTTCCATAAATGCCAGATAAACAAACATCTCTTCACAGAAGACTTCACTATATTAATGCCTGCATACGATTTAAATCCATTTGTATCCGTCATACAATTTCCTGTGTATGCTGTTACTATAGAAACGATAACTTTACTATAGAAAAGATAATTACACTATAGAATATAGTGTTTTCAGCTGTAAAACATCCCAAAGTACCATTTTCTCATAAGACTTTTGTTTACAGAGTGCTGACTTGAGTGCCAGATTCTGAGTCAGCCTATTGTAATAAAGTTTAACCTTTAATGTTCTACTGTACTCTTTATTTTGCCAAATTTCTTCAAATGTCTTTGAACAATCACATGATGATCCGGTCTCACAGATTCTCTCTGGTAAAAGTTTCTTCTCATAGAAAACTACAACTTCAGGCTTCTGCTCAAAGTTAAAGTTATAGAAATATACTGGAATAAATATAACCTTATAGCCCGATTCAAATTTTAAGCCTCTGAAATTTGAATGGATTTGAAGGGAAATTGGGAAGGGAGGACGGATGGGTGGATGGATGGACGGATGGATAATAAAGGCTTTTATCTAACTCCATTGTGGTGGTGTATAAAGGCAAAATCACTAAAACTCTGTTATTGTCCAAATACTTCCGGACCTAACTATATATATATATAGGCGTGGGGGCGTGTGTAATATTGTTTATTGGTTGTTATACTGTTTACTCAATATAGTTATTAAAGTTGGGCTTTTAAATGTATTTTTATTGAAGGAATCTTTGCTTTATAGAATTTCTTTCGACAGAAGATAGGGATAGGTGGAGAGTGATGATTCGCTGTGGCGACCCCTGAAGGGAAAAGCCGAAAGAAGAAGAAGAAGAAGATAGAATTTCTTTCGACGTGTGAAGGTTGACAATTTTTGTGACATGCTGTAAACTTCATTTCAAGTACTTGTTAGCTACATTGGCTTCGTAGCACCAGTACACAACCAAAGAAGTAAAGTTCAGACACTAAACATGTCTTTGTTGATGGAGTACATTTGGGGTAAAGTTCCTTTATTGTTACTCCATCAACATCCATGACATCCAGGTTCAGCATGAGGGGAATCTACGCTTTCAGACACACACACACACATATATCAGTAGCTTTCAATACAACTCCCCAGGTCACATTTAAGCCTTTCTAATTAATCAGAGCTTTCTGTAGCAGAGGTCAGAGGTCAGAGTTTGAGGTCAGGGCACACTGAGGGCACACAATTATCATCTGTAGTAGGAGGATTTTTTTTACCACACATAAAGCAATTAACAACTCAAACTCACACCAGCACACACATGTAAACTATCGACCTTGAGTCTCTGTTGGATTAGCATGGCCTCCTCCGAGTCTGGAAAATTGTCAGTAAATGTGTGCTTCAGGTGTAAGCTGGAAGCTGCGTTCGACTAAAGCTCATAACTCCGACCTTTGACTAGGAATAAAAAAAGAAAACACCCCCTCAACTACTCGGAACTACTCGGAAAGTCGCTAAGGTCTCCTTAACCCTGTGTTCAGAGCATGATGTCAAATCAGCATGGCTGCTCACGGCAACAAGAGTGAAACAGTAGCACATTTTTAAATGAGTTATGCCTGTATATACAAGTATTTGCTTCAGATTAATCAACATTCAGACATACTGTCTTGTTAAATCTAAACACTGACTACACAGTTTGCTCAGGGTTCCGAGTTAAGTCGAGCTCCAAGGTTAAGTCGAGCTCGGAGTTAAGACGAGTTCCAAGTTAAGTCAAGCTCGGAGTTAAGACGAGTTCCAAGTTAAGTCAAGCTCGGAGTTAAGACGAGTTCCAAGTTAAGTCAAGCTCGGAGTTAAGTTGAGCTTTGAGTTAAATCAAGTTCCAAGTTGTCAAGTTTCCGCGTTAAGTCAAGTTCCAAGTTAAGTCGAACTCAGCGTCAGTATCCAGGGATGTGTTCTAAATGCCATGCTGCTCCCTTCTCCCTACACTGTGCTAGTGTGCACTACACTTTAAATATTGAACTGTAAATTTTACAGTAATGTACTGGCAGCAGGGTTGCTAGTAAAGTGCTGTAACATTTACAGCAAATAACTGTACAACATATTCACAGTAAGGTACTATAAAATCTTACATAATACAAAATAACACATAATCCAGTACATTTGCTCACTGGTCTGATGCCTTAGTGCCTTTAACATTGTTAAGTTCTGCATACTGTACAGTGCCTTCACTGTCATTTCCATCAGGATCCATCAAGTTTAGGAAAACTTCGATAGCTTGAAGCGCTGAAGTGTTTGGAGGTGTTTGAAAAGGAGAAACAGAGATCCCAATAGAGAAATCCTCTAGACCAAGCTCATTTTAGCTAACGGGCCACATTACACTTCAGTCGATATCAAGTGAACCGGATCAAAAACCGGATCAACGACTGCTCTTACGTAAATGTGTTCGTTTTTCAGCATTTCAAAGGTTTTATTTGTCTCATACACAATTATACAGAGTACAACGTGTAGTGAAATTTATCTCTAAAGGTACTCTCTCAATGCACATAAATAACAAATAACAAAATAAAGCTGTGATTGCATAACTAATTCTCCTCCAAACCAAATGTTTTAGTTTGCTTATGAAGAAGTACTTCATTAGCGCATTTTATCAGTCGCTGAATTTATGGCACTGAGTTGCTGCGTTTTTTTTTTTCTTCTTCTTCTCTATTTTGCCGCTAGTGGAATAACAGAACTTATAATATTTTCAAAACTTTCAGTTTAATTCCAGTCCACAGAACAATCTGACTTCAGAACAAGGGCATTATTTGGGTACGGCTCAGTGTGATACACTATAAATCCACATTTCCCTATGATTTGTCAAAAGGCATCATAGCATCACTGAAGCGATAAAATGTAATTGCATCAAATCCCTCTATTATAAATGCGCTTGGAGTAAACAGGTGCTCTGCTCCGTTCGTTAGTAAATTGATACGTGCTGTAAATCTTGTTTGTTCGAAATCTCTCTCTCTCACACACACACACACACACACACACACTGCAGATGTGGTGTATAGTGATTAGGGCCGCATGATTAATCTTATTTTATTGTTATCATTAAACGCAGAGCTGTGAAACTGGGATAACAAAACAGGATAATGTGGCGCGAGTTCCTTTACTCACACACAGCAGCATTGTGTGTGTGTGTGTGTGTGTGTGTGTGTGTGTGTGTGTGTAGGCATATTCAGCCCTTTGTGAGGACCAAATGTCTTCACTATGATAGGATAGGGTCAAATGTCCTCACAATTACCTGGTCCTTATAAACTCTGCTTTTTTTTCACTTTTATTTAAAAATAAAAAACTAAAAGAGCTGAAAGATTTCCTTTAAGTTACTGATATTAAGGTTAGGGTTAGATTTAGATTTAAGCTAATAATTCGTTTTTTCTCACTATTATTGAGTTATGTATACAATATACAATTATATACCGTGTAGTTGTGTCACTTGACACAATCTTATCATTGTGAGGACATTTGGTCCATCTTGGTCCTCAGAAAATATGTGAACAGATCACCTTATGTGGTTAAGATGTCATTTAAAAAAAAAAATAAAATCCCACAGGTATATTTTATTTGGTTATTTCATTTAACAAACCTAAGGTGTTAAAGTTTTACATGAAGTTTTCCTTAACTAACATTATTTAATATTAATAAACAATAAACCTCAGCACCAATAAACCATAAGTAACGTTAACAACGTAGCTTAAACAAGGTATTAATTGGCATTTTTTTTATTTTAATGAATTACAAATGCGTTAACTAATAATATATTAAACTAAAAATCCACAGAAATTTGCAGAAATCTCTGCAAAAAGAAATTTAATCATTTTATAATAATAATAATAATAATAATAATAATAACTGTTTATTTTATCAGTTTCATTATTTATTAGTTGTTTTTTTTAATACTTTAGTTATTTATTTTATTTAGAGACACAGTAAACCTGTATACAGTGCATATCATCATCATCATCATCATCATCATTATCATCATCATTATCATCATCATCATCATCTCCTACACCTTTATCACATATCACAGTTTTTCATATTGTGCAGCTGTAATAGAGATTCTTGTAATAGAGATTAGGATTTAAAAAGCTTTTAGGGTGTTTTATGGCCACATTTTGTTCTGTGAGAAAAGAGGGATACAACAAATGGGAAATGAAAGTGTTCGTTAAAAACCGTGGCTGTGTTTGTAAATGTGAAGCAGAAAGGCGCCGTAAGTGGATTTCGTGAGCTGAAGGTCTAAACGAGACTCGAAACATGAATCTTCATTATTCTGCGGCTCGGTCATCACAAAGACATCCTGCAAGAGGGCAAGCTAAGGTTCCTGGGGTCAGAGGTCACCAATCTGCTAGATGTTTATGCATACTTCCACTCTGCTAGACCCATCCTGCATACTGATCATTCTCCTAGACCACTGAAAATTCTACCGAATAAACATCATTTACCGCTCACGTAAAATGATATCAACCGAAACACCATCTTTCTTCATTTTACACTTCGATTACCAACCCATCATCATGTTACGTTTCAGTTTCTCCTCCCAATCAATCCACGCAACCATATACGAAGTAGAGCTAATTTCCTAATTTCCTTTAGCGTAGCTATCGGACCATAAGTGTTACGTTTGCACTAACAGGAGCTCGGCTTAAAGGAATGTCAGCAAGCACATGCAAGAGTATCTGTGTGTGAAAGAGTTGTGGGGGTTAAAGGTTAATTATCAGGCTTGTGGACACAGCTTCACGAGATCACCGAGGATTTTCACAAACAGCTCAGAAATTCAGAGTTGAAAGTAAACGTGGACAGAGAGAGAGAGAGAGAGTATTTCTGTAGCTATTTATAGTCATGCCAGTAAAGCTTAGTAAATTGAACTGAATTGGAATGAACTGAAAAGAGACAGAGATGTAAGGCTGTATTTACATTACATTACATTACTGACTGGATATTGTCGCATACGTGTAAACAGCTTAGATCTGTTTTTTTTCACACCCCATATGAAATATAACATCTAAATGCTCACCTCCGATTGTCATGCGACGACAAGTTAGCCAAAAATCCCTCATTCGGCGCTTAAACGAAACGAACCCAGGGGTGTAAGCTGTTGTAAAGGCGTGAAGGGTTTAGCTAGGCTCTAAAGGATTTTAGCTAGCTGAGATCTTCAGGTTAAGACAGCCGGCTTTGAAATACACATATCATACAATATACAGCTTGGACATTTTTAATAAGAAAAAATCAGCATGAAAGCAGCTAGAGCCTACACGCCAGACTGGACACTAACCACCTCGCTCAATCTCTACATCACCTGTCATGTCAAAATAAAAGTCAGAGTAACAACAAGACCGCAATACAGAGACTATTATTACTGTCTCACGTTGTCTTATCAATCTGCAGGGGGAAATCAGTATTCAAATAAACCCCGCAGGGTACAGTCAGTCCTGGATCCAGTGCCAGCATAAACAATAAAGGCCTGAAGGCAAGACACAAAGAAGCAGAAGACTACAATAATCTCAGTGGAAAGAACAGAATCACTCATCCTTTCTACAAGTACAGTGATGCTACTGGTAGAAGGGTTTCAGCCTGGCGCAGTTTGGCGGCAGAACGAAGTAAACACAGGAACTGGATAATGGTTATGTCTTAGATACTATATATATATATATGTCAAAAAGAGGGACAAAAAATGAGATCTGTGTAAAAATGAGAGAAAAAGAGAGCGAGCGAGAGAGAGAGAGAGAGAGAGAGAGAGAAGCAGACAACTAATTAAACTAGACGTGCACTTCCTGAGGAAGCACTTATACACCTGTAAAGAACCATCACAAAGTGTAAATGCTGTCGTTAACAACCGTTTAAAGATGATTGAAGTAATGGAGGGATAAAAATAGAATGTAAGAAAAAAAAGAAGGAAGAAAGGCCAAGAAAAAATGAAAGAAACTAAAAGTGTGTGATTATAATGAGTACGTCTGTATGTGTGTGTGTGTGTGTGTGTTGTGTGTGTGTGTGTGTGTGTGTGTGTGTGTTAGCATTCTAATGAGTGTGTTCTTCCACGGAGTGTGAGTTCGAGCAAAGCTGCTGGTTGCTGATTGGTCGGCTGCTGTAACGACCATAATGACATCATCATCTGGCAGTTGGAATTAAAATTTCTAAACATTATGAATGTGATTTAAAGGGAAAGTTTAAGACTTTAAACTGAAATTGTTTAAAAAGTATAACGTTTATATAAAGATTCATATTGCACCTCGCACCCACATATCAGTGTGATGTTGTTTGTTGTTTGTGTTTTTTGTTTGTTTTGCTCATGATCCTGTCTCCACCTCTGTCTCGTCATTAATCTGTTACTGATTATACTCACCTGTTTTATGTTTCACTTTGATTACTTTGTCTATTTATACACTCCAAAGTCTTGTTGTGTGTTTATGTGCATTACTGAGCCGTGTTTTCTATCCCTGTTTTATGACTAATGCCTGATATGTTTGTTCATGATGCCGATCTATCTTTTGACCCACGCCAATTGTTGCCCATAATAAAGCCCACGCTGAGCAAACACACTTACATCCTGCCTTCAATATGCACATGTTACATTTAGGGTGCGTCTCTATCAGCTCTCTAGCTCCCTAGATGGTGAATCCGTATATCGTGTACACGAGTTCAGGCACTGGTAATGACCCTGGCTCTACACATTGGCAGACTGATGACTCAATTTCCGGTGACATGACTACGGGGCCGTTTACACGACAACGTTTTCAGCCAAAAACGGGAAACTTTTTATGCGTTTTGTCTGTTCGTTAACACAACAACGGCGTTTTGGGGACTGAAAACGCATATTTTCGAAAACGGGTTTCAAAGTGGAAGTTTTTGAAAACGCCGCCGTTATCGTCTCCATGTAAACACCCAATACGGGAATCTTTGAAAACGGTGACGTCATGCGCATGCGTAGTACGCGTTAGGTATGTAGACATGCGCAGTACGTGTCTATTGTAAAGGCAAGCGCATACGTAATACAGCGTTTTTGGCCGTTATTGGTATATTGGTTATATTGCGTTATTGGTAAACGCAATTCTTTTGGAAAACACAAGAGAAAAACTTTTCCATTTTTGACTACATTGTTGTCGTGTAAACGTAGCCTACGTACTCGCATTGTAAAACTTTCCACTGGCATTACAACTTTCAGACATTATATATGTTATAAATTTGTTAGCTTAATCACACGGATTTCTGTCATGGTACTTCAAACAGGATCGGAGGCTAGCTAGTGGATTTTTTAAATCATTAAACACTTAAACAAACCATTGATAGAACATTAAATAACGTTAAACGTCGCTAACGTAAGTAATCATTTGAGAGCTACAGCAACGATAACAAGCTCCTTCCGTTTGTAGACGTTGACTGAGAGTTCGGCCGCCATCAGAAAATATGACGTCATTTCCTGTAAAGGAACACAATGAGCATCGATGCGCCCTGGTTTTTGCCGTGTATTCTGGGATTTTTTAGGGAGCATACCTCACAAAGGTAGAATTATAAACGTGTGTGTGTGAGAGAGAGAGAGAGAGAGAGGTAGAGAGACCTTACCTGAAGTAGAGAAACATTAGCCAAACTCAGTCTGAACAGGTAGTTCCTACAGAGAAGGACAGAATACAAACAATGTGTGTCTGCCTTATGCGGCTGATTGGTGTGTGTGTGTGTGTGTGTGTGTGTGTGTGTGTGTGTGTGTGTTACCTGGCTCCAACGATCAGCTGGTTCCTGCTGAGGTCTAAAGTGAGCTGGGAATAGTCACTCACTCCAGGCATAGAGAACGATGACAGCCATGCACTGAGAGCTGTGGAGAGAAAGATATCAAGACACTTCCTCATCATTGTGGGTCACTTATACACAACTGAGAAAGCGAGAGAGAGAGAGAGAGAGAGAGAGAGAGAGAGAGAGACTAATAGAGAAAAAGCAGGACAAAATGGCTGACCTTCATAGGACGTAACAGGATGCAGTTTCATGCTGCACTGTTGAGCATGTGAAGTGATGAGGTTGGGGTCAGAGGTCAGGGAATGCTGGGTTGTAAGGAGTGGAGACAGGGAGACGGAGAGAAGGACGATGAAAGGTCCGGGAAAATAAACGGACATCGCAGGCATGGTTACTATGACAACCACACCTTTACCACACAACTAGGAGTCACCTGGATGGGAAAAACAAAACAGATAATTAGGGAGTGATATATACTTTATATCTTTATTTGTAGTAAAGAAAGGAAGAAAGAAAGAAAGAAAGAAAGAATAGAGAACAGAAAAGTAATGAAAGTGTGTGTGTGTGTGTGTGGGTGGGTGTGTGTGAGAGAGAGAGAGAGAAATCAATAATTATCTGTAGCAACAAACTGCACTGTGAGAAGTTAGCCAAAGGCTGTAACTGATATCCACTGGTGCTTATAAAAACATTTAGACAGACACACACACACACACACACACACACACACAGACAGACACACACACACACACACACACACACTACACTCGAATAAGTACTCTTACAGATTCAGAAGTCTGACTACACCACTAATCGAACCCTTACTCTTAAAATCCTCTCCTAAACACTCACATGATCAATCCATAAACTCAAACAATGCGCACAAATGTGGTCACGCACACACACACACACACGCACACACAATATCCCTATTGCTCTTTTCTCTGCTCCACTCAATCCTCCCCTGAGCATGTCTAATCCGGCTCAAAAGCCAAAGGACCCCTTTAACGCTGCTAACGCCCCGCTAACACCCCCCCAAACACCCCGCTAACACTGCAGCGCTCACACACACCTCCATTCACACAGCGCCTTTCAGCCCAAGCCAGGCGAATGGAGATGGACGGATGTCAGACGAAAGTGAGAAAGAGAAAATGAAAGGCACAGACGGCATTGATAGACGTCTAGGAAAAAGTCCCCACGTGAGACATTGAGGTTTTGTCTGCATCCATTCGATACGGGTGAACAGATAACCGCGTGAGGGACAAAGAAATGAATTAATGAGGCCACGGATGGACGGTTGACCGACAGACAGATAGACAGAAAGACGAACTGATAGATACATCAGTCAACCAGGCAGGCTTATAAATATATAGACATATCCTACAACAGGATATTCTGTTTATACCACTGTTTATACCACAGAGATTTATCAATGATTACAATGTTTCATTTATTAATTAACAACACGTCACTCTTTTCAATGTTGTTTTAAAGCTGTGGAACGTCCATGTTAGTTCCTGTTATCGCTTACATTATAGCAATGATAACTAGAGTTCCTTCACCATCCTCTCAATTTTTTTTCCCCCTCTCTCAGCTTGTCATTTCAACGAGAAATCATAACGCATAAACTCCTCTGTCCTGAACACTTTCCCATGCTGGGAAGCACCATGACTGTTACAAAACGCTGACATCTGAGACTCCTTCCATAAATGTTAAATAACTGTCTCCTAAAAAACTTCCACATCAACACTTTTACATTTTCTGCAGTCTTTATTATTAGTCTTAGATTATATGGTGATTCTGCCATACACGTCCCTGTGTGTGTGAGTTGTTACTATAGAAACGATAATGTATTAGAAGAACGAGAGCATCAGTATAAACCTACTCTCCAAGCTGTGCTGTAATACAAAAAATAATGCATACCTGACCAATCAAAATCAAGAATTCAACCGCACTGTGGTATAAGTGCCTGTATATACTTTAAGTTCTAGCACAAAATTATATATATCCTGTAGAAAGGGGCGGAGTTTTACAGTCTGACTGCTACTGGAAGTCTCCTGTGGCGTTCGGTATTGCGTGGTATTTTGTGAGTCCCTTGCTCATAGGCTTAAAAATATTATTCTAACAATAATAGCAGTGGCAAAATTTTTACCAAGGATAATTGGCGAAGGCTGAACCTAATAATAATAATCAGAGTTCCTGTCTTAATTCCCATTTTTACAAAACTGAACACACGCAACTCGTCTCACAACGCTCGTTAACAACTTTCTCGATCTAGCTAGGTCTAGCTACATTTTTTTAATCGCTTGGTATAATATGTTCTCAATATACAGGGTGTCCCAAAAGTCTCCATTCATAGGGGACTATGTTTGCCGGCACTACGTCAGTTGTGTCTTCGTCAGTGGACGGTAGTTCGACTTTTGGGACACTTCTCGGTTGGTCCGCAACACTTCCAGTCTTTTTGAATTTGTTAATAAGTTTGGCGGCAATGTCGTGCGTGTCGTGCTTCCCAAGTTTCCTGTTAAAGTCCATCGCAACTTTGCGACAGCTTCCCGATCGAGCCACGAGAATGATTTCAATACGTCAAAAAGCCATTCTTAAAGGCTATCTGACAAAATAAATATCGTATAAACTAAGTATGAAAAATTTTGCCTATGTATGGAGACTTTTGAGACACCCTGTAGTTATTCTTTTGTTGCAAACATTAGCAGTGAAATAAGGGCCTGAAAGCAAAACAAATGCTGTTCTATTAATCTACATTTTTTGTGTCCTATTAAAAAGGAGACAGATAGAGAGTGGAAGACATGAAAAATAAGTGACGTTAAAGGAACTGGTCCGTGTCTCCTGGGGTATACTCCAGTAGAAGAGGAGTTTGCGTGTCTAATAATGATTGATACTCCATTATGGTGGGGGTCTGAGGTGGTCTGTACTCTGTCTCTGTCTCTGTCTCCGTCTCAGGCAGCTGAGGTATGTGTATGTGTTCAACAGCAGTGATGTAAGTACATAGGGCAGAGTGTATTTCTCATTTCTCAAGTCTTATTGTGTAATCTTGCTGGAACAAACCCAGACATTTAATCAGCACAAGGAATGAGAAAAAGGAGTTTACAAAGAAATACAAGTTTAATTCACTAACATTCTTGGTTGTTGGGGGATTGTTGACGTGGATAATGTGGATAGGTCATCTGTGTGCTCATAGAGAGTTGTAAACATAAATATGACACTGACTATTGTTAAAAGCACTATACAAAAAAATTAAACTGAATTAAATGAGGAAATGGCCACCTCGTTATAGTTTTAGCAAGCTGTGTGTTGTAGTTAAATGCATACCCCATAAAAACCCTTCAGATTTTGGATCAGTGAGAGGAATTGCAGTAAGTGGAATCTGCAATGTCTCACTCGAAAAGCCGGAAAAGTTTTTACCATATTCCCAATATGGAATTTCAAAATAATCAAGAGAAAGCCAAGGGATCACAGTTTGTGCTCCAAAATCCACAAGATCTATTTACAGTCTGTGTAATCCTATCCTAAACATAACCTGCCCTAGAGCATGTTAGTTATACAGCATAAGTTATGATGGTGATGTATCATGCTAAAAAGAAAATCCAGGATAAGATCAAACTAAGCTCGAAGACAGCTAGCTAACCAATAAATCCTCTCACATTGCTAATCGGACACGCTCATGCCGATTTCTCCTTTATAACATCAGAAGGATTTGTCCATTTCTTTCTACTCAGGTGCTTGTTCAGTCCCTTGTCGTTATGAGACTGGACTCCCACAACTCGCTCTTGGCAGGTCTGCCTCTGAGCACCATTCAGCCTCTGAATCTGATCCAGAATGCAGCTGCATGACTGGTTTTCAACCTTCCTAAGTTCTCCCACACCTCCCCATTACTACACTCCCTCCACTGGCTTCCTGTAGCTGCCCGCATCAGATTTAACACACTGATGCTTGCCTACAAAGCCAAAAATGGACTAGCACCCATTTATCTCAAAACACTTATCACATCCCACACTGCACC
>CM074975.1:3200673-3226616 GCA_037576825.1 Pangasius krempfi | reverse complement strand
TATATATATATATATATATAATTATTTTTATATATATTAAATATATAAATATATTTAGAATTTGTTATTAAATTCATTAATTCTTGTGTCAACAAACAGTAATATAGTATTGCAGCTCTGTTGAGGAAATTGTTATTGGATTGAAGGATTAGCAGCTACGTACATAATTTGGCAAATCGGTATTAAATATAATTAGTAAGGACTTATCAAAATGCATGGAACATGATAGTTTGGATTTCAAGAGGATAAAAAGCAAAAGAGCGTCACTTTCTGCTGGAATTGTTTTTCCCAGAGTGCGTTTACATGCAAAGACTTTCATCAGTCCAGTTCACATTCATTCTTATACGTTATATTCATCCTGAACGCGTGTTACCATAGCAACGAGAACCTTATGAGTAGCTAACATTAGCGTGGTGCGTTAGTCATGTTTTCATTCCCCTTGCTTTAGTCCTTTAACGAGTTCTGTCTCATGAACATGTCCTCAACATGTCCCAAAATAAAGTTCGTATCATTCTGATTGGAAATATTACTCGGATGCTCGACAAGTTCCAACATCCAAAAATGTTTTTATATTAGATATTTAAAGATATGGAAATAATATGCATAGTGAATATACACGATCACACATAAAGATGTGTGTACATGTACATAAAGCTAAGTAAGTTCATACTATTTTGTTTTGTTTTTAACTCAGTTTGAGTTATCATTGGGATTATTAACACGTTATTAGACCGCATTAATACACAGTTCGTGTGAGTTTCAGTCTGTGTTTCAAATCGGCACTAATGTGAAACACTTTGTTAGTTCTGCAGAGTGAGCATGAGCAAAGAAGCACGAGATTCAGTGGACCCGAGAGCTATGTACCACTTCACCACCAAGAAAGAGAGAGAGAGAGAGATTTGTAATCTATTAAGAGAAAGTTGAAGGTAAAGTGTTAGCTCCTTACCAACAGAACATAATCAGTGAAAGAGCGAACATGTTTACGTGTACATGACAATATGAATATTAATAGACAGAGACATTTCCACACCCATACACAACCGACTTCATGAGTATCAAACAATGTTTTTATGTACAGTAGGTTTCCGCTTTATATTTATCTTTCGTGTGTGATGAACCTGATCCACACTCCTGGAGTCAGTGAAACTTTCAGTCATGGCCAAGATTTGCTCCTGTCTCATTCAGTAAATCTTTCAGTCATAATTAAGAGTCGCTCCTATTACATTCATTGAATCATTGAATTGACTCAGTGAATCTTTCAGTTATAATAATTCATAATTACATAACTCATAATTCATTCTACAAATCAGTTGAGTCAGTGAATCTTTCAGTCATGGCCGAGATTCGTTCAGCAATTCAGTTGAGTCAGTGAATCTTTCGGTCATGGCTGAGATTCGTTCAGTGAATCAGTCGAGTCAGTGAATCTCTCAGTCATGGCTGAGATTCGTTCAGCAATTCAGTTGAGTCATTGAATCTTTCAGTCATGGCCGAGATTCGTTCAGCAATTCAGTTGAGTCAGTGAATCTTTCAGTCATGGCTGAGATTCATTCTACAAATCAGGTGAGTCAGTGAATCTTTCAGTCATGGCTGAGATTCATTCTACAAATCAGGTGAGTCAGTGAATCTTTCAGTCATGGCTGAGATTCGTTCAGTGAATCAGTCGAGTCAGCGAATCTTTCAGTCATGGCTGAGATTCGTTCAGCAAATCAGTCGAGTCAGCGAATCTTTCAGTCATGGCTGAGATTCGTTCAGCGAATCACTTGGAGATTCTTTCATTGTTTTAATACATGAAATTATAATCTATGTTTTGCTGGATGTGAAAATAATCCTAAATAATTTGAACATGTTCCAAACATATTATAAAATAAAACAAACTATTATTAGACATTTCACTCAAACTTTAGACAGCAGCGTGACTGAATGAATTAATGAATCTGAACCATCATTTAACTGAACGAACTCAAATGAGTCGAGTCACTGAAAAGACAAAAGTATTCCATCTAATCTGGCTCTCTATATAAATTTTTACATCCATTATGTTATGTATTTCTTCTTGCCTGATGGATAGCGCTATTAAAAGTGACGTAATGAGTCCCTCACACATCGCTTCATTAGAAATGTTTTATTTGGGAGTTTTTATGGTTGCATATTGAACAACAATAGAGTGGACTCCATATTGATCCCAAGATAGAAACAAGTTTTTCTTTTGTGCAGAGATAGAACAAAAATCACTTGCTTGAATAACTCTGGTATTGGGTTAAAGTTTAGGCTTTAATAAAACATAATATACTGTAGTACGCTTTTTGTTTTTTTAATGTGAGTAATGTGAGAGCTGACAAAATCAAGTAATGATCAGATCTTTTTAGTTTACAGATATATATATATATATATATATATATATATATATATATATATATATATATATAGAGAGAGAGAGAGAGAGAGAGAGAGAGAGAGAGAGAGAGCGAGAGAATGCTGTGTGACCACATGGACAACATTGATTCACTCTTAAACAGTATTTCTGTCTATTCAAACACACACACACTCACACCATCCAAATGGACACACACACACACACACACACACACACACACACAGGAGAGAACAAAGAGAACCAGACACAATGGGGATGAGCTGGAGACCAATCTACATATACACAGAGAGAAACAGAGAGAAAAAGAGAGAGACAGTGTGTGTGTGTGTGTGTGAGAGAGAGAGAGAGAGAGAGAAAGAGAGAGAGAGGGAGAGAGAGAGAGAGAGAGAAAGAGACAGGCATATAACTGAGGAAGAAAGCAAGGCATCAAAAGAAGCTTCTGAAAGATACAAAGAGGTGAAAAGCAGGAGAGAAACTGAAAGCAGAAGAAACAGACGAGAGAAGGAAAGGAGGGAAAAACTGAACAGATGAGTGAGGAAAAACAAAACAGTGGACTCACCAGCCGAGCGTCAGCATGGACTCGTTCCAGTGGACAGCGTCCAGCACACATCAACACCTCTGTGGGGGAGAGGGAGAGAGAGAGAGAGAGAGAGAGAAAGAGAGAGAGAGATGCTGATATTTCACTCTGCCTGGTGTGTGTGTGTGTGTTCACTGAAGCAGTAAATCTCATAAAAGACAAAATGTTAACTTTTTTTAGTGTGTAGGGGGGTCAGGGGGCCGGGGGATTTGTTAATCAACACACAAGGGCAGTGTGTGTGTGTGTGTGTGTGTGTGTGTGTGTGTGTGTGTGTGTAATGTGCAAAAAATACATGTCTCTTTTTGAGATTATATGATGCTCCTCTTAATGTATAAATGGTTTTTATGATTTATTGTTTCTTTAAACAATTTAAAGCAGCAAAGAGGCCACGCCTCCTTCTCTTGAACTGACAGGACATGTACAGAGGCCACACCTCCTTCTCTTGAATTGGCAGGAAATGCACAGAGGCCACACCTCCTTCTCTTAAACTGACAGGAAATGCACAGAGGCCACGCCTCCTTCTCTTAAACTGACAGGACATGTACAGAGGCCACACCTCCTTCTCTTGAACTGACAGAAAATGCACAGAGGCCATGCCTCCTTCTCTTGAACTGTCAGGACATGCACAGAGGCCACGCCTCCTTCTCTTGAACTGACAGAACATGCACAGAGGCCACGCCTCCTTCTCTTGAACTGTCAGGACATGCACAGAGGCCACACCTCCTTCTCTTGAACTGACAGAACATGCACAGAGGCCACGCCTCCTTCTCTTGAACTGTCAGGACATGCAAAGAGGCCACGCCTCCTTCTCTTGAACTGACAGGACATGCACAGAGGCCACGCCTCCTTCTCTTGAACTGACAGGAACTGCACAGAGGCCACGCCTCCTTCTCTTGAACTGACAGGACATGCAAAGAGGCCACGCCTCCTTCTCTTGAACTGACAGAATATGCACAGAGGCCACACCCATTTCTCTTAAAACAACAGAACATACACAGAGGCCACGCCTCCTTCACCAGTGAACTAAAAACACTTACAGTTTTGGCACGGAAGGGGTTAAAATTCCTACGATTGTTCTAGGCACTGCTGCCAGCGACAATAAGTGAGAGTGTGTGTGTGTGTGTGTGTGTGTGTGTGTGTGTGTGTGTGTGAGTGTTCTCAGTGAGTGAGACCTTTGCTTGCTCATTAGCTAGAAGTACAACTGAAATCCTTGGCTGACCTTGTTTCTTTTTCTCTCTCTCTCTCACACACACACACACACACACACACAAGCCTGTCATTCATTCACTTATAAATTCTTTGATTCTCTCAACTGCTAGTACTCATTCAAACATAATGTGAGAAAATAATGTGTTAATACACACACACACACATGCACACACACACACACACATACTGTAGTACATTCAAACTACAGCTGTAACAGCTTCAAACTAACCAATGCTCAGACACAGAGACCTGAGAAACCAGCACTGCTTTCTCCCTGTGTCTGTACTGGTTTCCTCCGGGTTCTCCGATTTCCTTCCACATCCCAAAACCATTCCAGTAGGTGACTTGGCTAGACTAAACTGCCTGTGGGATGTGAATGTGTGTGTACATAGTGCCCTGATAGGACAATCTCTCAGTCTACACCCACCGTGCTTCCTAGCTCCTCATGTAAAAGAAAATAAAGACTGCATTTTGCGTAGAATTCGGTAATAAAATCATTTGTTCACACAGTAACTCTTTTGAATATAAAATTAGTGTTGATATGAATAAACACCCAAGGCAAAGATAACATAAAAGCATGAAATAACAGGATTTGAACATAAAACACAAATTAATTGTCAAGCCATTTGATTTGCATCAAAAGCACTGTCTATTCATGACAGAATTCTTTTTAATGTTCAGTTTGACTACATTTATGATGACATGATTATTATGAAATTTTTTTTTTTAATTAGAGTGTAACTTTTTCAAAATCAAATAAGAAAATTTACCTTAAAGGCATATGAAGAAGAAGAGTAATAAAATATATAATAATATATAAAATAAATATAAAAACTTTTATATGTACCACTTATATATACTAGCTAAGTTTAAGGGAACATGTTACAGTTTTTAGTGTGTGTGTGTGTGTGTGTGTGTGTGTGTGTGTGTGTGTGTGTGTGTGTGTGTGTGACATACAGAAATATTTGTGCAGTTATTCTCAGTGAACAGAGCTGCTAGCTGTCAATCACAGAGCCTCGAGGAACACAGGACTCTTTGGGTAAGGATCACACAGCAGCTCTGACACGTCTCCACGAGTGCAGCTTAATCACAAGGAAATGTGGAAAAAAATGTATTTTGGCAGAGTAAACAGGTTTGTTTAAAGAGCTGCGAAAAACACCGGTGAGCATGTGGAACATTCACACAGAGGTGAACTTCACTCAGTACAGCTCACTCACTGTCTCAAAAAACACTCCTATGTCTCACACATCAGATTTATGAGATGTACAGAGAAGGGAAATCAGTCAGTAATTGTAAAAATGTTAAAAAAAAAAAAAAAATACCATAGAAAAGAACTGTAATGTGATATCTTTAAATATAATCTACTTAGATCACATAATCCAGATTACACATAGCCTGTGTAGCTACCTGACACTGGGCATCACAACAGCGAATCTTAATAACAAATCTTAAAACTATTTCAGATTTTCTCATACCATGATACTTTATCTTATCCTGCAACCAAACAGCCCTGAGGCACCACAAAGGTTAAAAAAAACAAACAGGAGGAAGTCTTTCCCCTTCAGACAGATAGGAGAGAGAATGACAGAAGCGATGGTCTGCTCTCAAGATGAAAATGAGATGAGCATGAGAGATGTAGAGAGACAAGGGACGATCATCCTACAAACTCCTGTGTTCATGTTTCATCATTTACTTTTTCTCCAAGCTATTGAAAACAAAGTGACCACCTGCTTCAAGAGCAAGCCGACTAAAACAACTACATGGTAGGAGTGTAACCTAATGCCAGTTTCTGTATCTCTACCTGTTTAGGTCTGTTTACGTTAATCCCAGTTATTATTTTTGTTTAGATCTGCCTGCAACACTTTCTAACAAATTTAGTTGGTTCTGTTTCCCAAAATCTAGACAAACTAGTAGCTCAATTTAAGCCACTGCAAACTTGACCAGGCAGTTACTAAGGATGAATGAACGAATGCTGTAAATGCATTGCTGTAAAAGCATCATTCATGTTAATGAATATGGTCTTCCTTTGTCCTAAGAGCTTCATATCTGACTGCTCATATATATATATATATATGGTTTGTAGACAAAAATAGAGATAACTAATAAGACTTGCAATGTTAATAAAGGAATGTCAACTCAAAGCTAGCAGGCACCACTGTCTTTTTTGTAGTGTCACAATGTATAAAAATACACTCACTGGGACAGAAGAGAGGAGTCTATTGCCATCTTAGTTTCAAGGGATAGTGGTGGTAGCTCAGTGGTTACGATGTTAGACTGCAGCTCAGAAGTTTGAGAGTTCAAATACTAGCACTACCAAGCTGCCACTGCTGGGCCTTTGAGCAAGACCCTTAACCCTCAACTGCTCAGTTGTATAAAATGAGATAATTGTAAGTTGCTCTGGATAAGTGTGTCTGCTAAACGCCGTAAATGAGTCATAAGCTGCTAAGTAGTTAGGTCCATATGGTTTATATGTGGACTAATTCATTAAGTTGCATCAAATTAAATCCACCAAGATTAGAATCCATTAAGTTTCAATTAATAATTTCCCATGTTTGTGGATGCATGTCTCAAAATGGATAATTTTAGGCATAAAACTGGACATCAGCTGCCCATATTTTTTGCCTTTTACAACCAAAGACAGAGCACAACAAAGTTTTGACAGCGTCAGGCATTCTGGACCAAAATCTCAGAATGTGTCACTACTACACAGACCTAATGAGAGCATTTCCCCAGTGCAGCATGTGGGACTCTAATTTTGGCAGTAAGATTGTTTTACACTGATTAGCATAAATAGATTGCTAGTGGCCCCACAACAATACAGTTTATAATGAGCTGCCACAATTATGCCGAGGGCTTAGTTTGATTTGCAAAACATTTTTGGCACTTAACCAGACTCATCGGACCGTTTCTGAACATTTCTCAGGGCGGACATCCTAATTTAGGGTTCTTTAACCCCGCCCCTTTTTTGGATAAAAGTACATTTTCAGTATTTTCTGCACTTGATTTCAAAAAAATGTTTTCAGAGACATTGAGAATGTGTTAGCTTGCTAAGTAGGGAGCAGTGCTTAACCAAATGACCAAATATGGTCTAATATTACATGTTGCACTCAAATAGTGTTTCCAAGAAGATTTCACATTTGTCTCGCAAGCCAGACCTCCAGAGAGTCTGGTATATTTGCTGGTATGTTTCATCAATAAACATGGCCAAGAGCCGCCTACTTTGACAGGAAGAGGCAACTTAACAGACATAGCAGATGATCAGCTTCAGACCTTTTCCTGCTGACTGTTGGCAAACATGAAGAATAACTTGTTCTCTCACCATTAAGTACTTCTTACACAACTCTTGAATAACTTTGAAGGATGAAGTGTCTCCAGTGACTACATCTTGCTCGGAAAGGCTCAGTGTTCAAAATTTTCCTGTTTGAAACAAGGACACACAAGTGTGTGTACACGGAAGACCCGAGGGGCCAATCAGGTTTCAGCCTTAAACATTCTGAAGGTTGTGTCCAGAAAAGTGTACAAAATATATCAGATGTGCCACATCCTTTGGGCGGAGCTTATTGTAGCTTTCACCTAATTCATCTAGGACTGCATGTTTTTCTGTTTCTTATGTTCTGTAAAGCTGCTTTGAGACAATGTTCATTGTTAAAAGCGCTATACAAAGAAAAGTGAATTGAATTGAATATCAATACTTTGGAAGTCGAAATTTTTCTACGGTTGTGATGTAACTCTGATGTTTCTCAATATGGTGGAAGTTCAGTTAGCGGCTGAAGTAAACTTGCATTGTCATTTTAGCCATATAGAACCTTAGCATAGTATTTAACCAACCACTGTTTCAGGAAAATGTTGACATTCTTCTTGGGTATGCTGTATTTCCAGTGTCACTAAACATATAAAATACTTTACTAGCTAGTTAGTAAATTAATGAGTATCTAGCTAGCAATGTGACTGAACATTTCTTATCTTAGAGACTAGCTAGTTAGCTGCCAGCATTTTTACTTACCACAAAAATAAAACAAACCCACAAAATGACTAAATACAATTAGGTAGCATTTTTGTACGTTTCTAGTCTTTTTTACAAGTCTTTTTCTTTGTCACAAACATTGAAAGCTAACTAGCTAGCTAGCAAACCTCTTATCCTAGCAAGTAGCTAGTTAGCTCCATTTTTTTTAACTTGAACTACAAAAAGAAAGGAAAAAAACAAAAGGACTAAATAGAAGGAGTTCATTTTAAGAAACGTTTCTCCTCTTCAGCCTTTAGTCAAAAAAAGTGGGCATGGTGCACACCGGAAACCAAAATAAAGATAAAGTCCACTGTTATTGCCTGGTTTTAGCAATAAAGTAACTGTATGTGTCTGAGACATAAAGTGTTCTGTCATCCAAAGTAAAAATATTGCACATACTGCTTGTATAATAAATTGAATCTCAGTGTGAAATCAAGGTTCCAGTTTCGCTAAAAGCCATGCCCCAGTGTCACTTAGTCCATGTCCGAGCAACAGAATGAGATGCCAGTCTTCATCTGAAAATGCCTGACAGGGAAAAAAACACGAGCGAGATGGCCAGGCTGACCCAGCAGGCAGCATAAACATGATGGCAATTACACGCTTACATCCCTCAGCATGCATCATTAAAATACAACACAGATGCAGTGAAGCGCAGGACAGGAGCAGTCTGGCATTATGGCATTTCGCTAACCTTTCCAGCCCTAAGTCACGGCATAATACATCTTGCTCAGGAACGGCCGACGACACGCTTCAGACGCAGAATCTCAGACACGCGTGGGTGGCGAGGGTGAAGGGCGATGTGTGTAACTTTATAGCAAATGAGAGAGATTTACAGGCACATTCTAGGAAAACAGCTTGATATGAGTAATTACTTTGTAAATTAAAAAAAGATGGAGTGTTTCCTTTTTTCATACCAGTTTGTATTACCTGCTTGTTAACCACTTGTTGTTTTTTTTAACCAAAGTTGGTCATGACTTACAGCCACACCACTCCTCGAGGGTATTACGATTTGTCTTGTTTACGTTCTTGTTGTCTTTTCGTATTGCTCACAAGAGTTCACCATAGGGAAACAGTCAGGAAACCAACCACAATGAGGAAACCAACCATATCTTTCGCATGGAACTGTGGATAGTGTGTATGTTTCAGAATCAATTAAGGTACATAGTTGGACTCTAATTACCAATTAAAAGTATCCTACATACACTTTTCTAGGCAAAAGATACGGACTGTTGTTGCTCCTGTTAGGGATCGCCACAGCAGATCATTGGTCCGCATATTTGATTTGGCACAGATTTTATACCAAATGCCGGTGAGAGCATCGAGGCCTAACCAATAGTCCTCTATGGACCCAGGTAAAAGATACAGTCTACATGTAAAACAACAACAAAAAAAAGGTGTATGCTATAGGGTACCACCTCACTGGCAAGGAAAAGTACTGTTTAGTGTCTTTTTTGGAGAGTGTACAAAATAAAAAAAATTAAAAAACAAGGCTGACATATTAAAAATGTCTCAGTTGATTACTACCAGTAAGGGTACAGTAAGGTGCATTGGGTAGTATTTATTGGTTACCAGTTGGTACAGCAAGCAGCGTTGCCATCTCACAGCTTCAGGGTCTAGTGGTCCAATCCTGAGCTGTCTGTGTGTGAGTTTCCACCAAGTACGCTGATTTCGTCCCACCTCCTAAAACATGCCAATTCGTGGACTGGCTACACTAAAGGTGGGAATGTGTGCCTGCATGGAGTCCTGCGATGGACTGGTGTCCGATTCAATTATAGGCTCTGAATCCACTGAAGTGGTTACAGAAGATTAATCAGTGATGAATTTCCAAGGTTCAAGGGTGACCTACACCTCTATAATGATTTGTTTACTTCTCAATGTACATGAAGCCCCACCTCCCAGAATCAACTGTGACTGATGGAGCTAACTTTATCATCTTATTCTAATTGGTGTGTAAATGATAAACACACAAAATACTGACACATGTGCCTTGTAATGGACTGGCAACCCATCCAAGTGTGTATTCCCACCTCACACCCAGTGTTCCCGGGATGGGTGCCGGAACCACCCCAAACCCGATCAGGATAAAGCGATTACTAAAGGTGAGTGAGAAGTGTGATAATGACACTTACTGAACATTACTAGCTTGTTCATTACAACTTGCTTTGATCAGATCACTAAAAGGTTTTGGGTTCATTTGATAGGAGAAATACACACAAGCTTACACACACACACACACACACACACAAAACACTTACACTACGAGGAGGAATAGAGGATGTGCAAATTAACGTGCTACAATACACACAGATGGGCAGCTATGCCAAACCATGGAAACACACACACACACACACACACACACACAGCTTCAGCATATGCCATGGAAAAACTTGTCCATGTGTTTATTCATAAGGGTTTCCCCTTCACTCAATACTCACCCTGTTCCTCACACACCACCACTCTCTCTCTCTACACACACACACACACACACACACACACAATTTACTGTAACAACATTTACCTTAGCTCACACTCAGCACCATCAGTCATACACACACACCCTCTTTTTCCATAGCTCTTCATATATAGTTAATCAGTGTTACTATTACCGCTACACAGACTGCCCCTGTGAAAGAGGCGTGGCTTTGAAGCCTGTCAATCACAGTGATGTGGGCGTGGACTCCAAGATAGAGTTAATGTTATAGACAGGTCAATTGTGCCCCTACTCACCCCTACACGCATTTTACCTTTTCCGAAACCAAAACACCACAAAAATTAATAAGCTTCTCCACTTCCTGACCGCAGACCCTAAATGGGTTTCTCTCTCACACACACACACACACACACACACATACAAACACACACAGAGCTGCTAGTGTGCAACTGGCTGTAAGGTGATCAGTGCAGTTAGACAGAGGGACTCTGTAGCCGTGACCACCATAGCTATCCATATAGCAGTGTCTAAAATGGCTCCTTACTCCATATTAGCATCATTTTTGACCCCTTGCTACAGGAGACACTATGTTTATTCTCAGCTAAAGTAGCAATCGGACCAAAAGAAATTCACCGAGCAGAAAAGTGGGTGCTCCCTTGCCTCATAATTCGACTCATCCTATTCGGCGGGTTACAATTTGGTTCTAAAATGATTTCTGATGCATCTCCATTACTCGAGTTTATGTGCTGCTGTACAGCTTCGGTATAGCCACGTCTGTGAAGAAATGACAGGATGGGATATTGCAGTAGGAGAAAACAAAAGCCTTAGTTTGCTACAACTCAGTAAGAGCATAGATAGAGCAAAAAAAAAGTTACGCTAGATTTAGTAATCCCTATCAGTTTTGCCATATCAGAGTTTGGTGCGTGTTAAAAGGGTCCCTTGAGCTCTGGGAGGAAACGCCTGATGTGATTTGTCATAGTGGTGGTGTTTAAATTCATGCATGTAATCATGGCATAACAGAGTTACAAACTGCAAAACTCTTTTGTTCCCAAATGTCAGCTTTAAAAAAAAAAAGCTGTTGGTTTGACTTCTTGCTGCAAATCTCTCTTTTATTTTGAAAGTAAACACAACTTCCAGAAGAACTCAACATTTATGTAGCTACACAGCTTCCAGAATTAACCAATTTTTTTTCTTAAAGTTTAAAAGTCTGTTGAGAATTGTGCTTTGAATAATCAATTCTTAAGTTTCTTGAATCGATGCAGAAACTTTTAATAAAGTACAGTGACGAATCATATGAACGTTTATTCCTCCCACCCCTACGCAAAAGCCATTTCACTGAAAGGGAAAGGACGTGTGTTGGGAAATATGTGTACTTGCCTCTGGTAGTTGTTGCTTTCTTTTCATGTTGACTTTAACTAGGTGAACTCTGAGCTGTGAATTTTTGCGAGCCTCGGTCACGAGAGCCAATAGTAAACAAGAAGGAGACTGTGGTGTCTTTGGTCGGAAGAAAATGGAGGACGTGCTATTTAGCGCCTCACACTATACTTTTACCTTATTTCTTTTTTTTTACTGTTTGTCACACTTCCAGAACAAACCTGAAACCAACAAGAACCAGCATACTGTTGAATCGTGCAACTTGACGACATCATGTGATCAGTTACCCTGCATTCACACTAGCAAGCGACAGTCATTTTTATTAGTTCAGATGAGAAATGATAGTAGCTATACTACGTAACCTCTATAGCTATTTAGTTCAACACTGATTAAATAATGCACTAATCAGTGTAAAAATTGGTTGTTTGATTTGCGATACATGCTTCATAGACCACATGCGCCATAGTATTAGCCTGAGGAATCATTCGAGCCAATGGTTTGGGTTTAGTCTCTTTGCTGCATATCTAATTTGCATAAAATTGAGGAAATCTTTATTTAAATGTCGCTTGTCGTGCTGCTGCTTTGTCACTTGCTGCTGTCTCTGAAATCGCAGCTCCGTATCGTGCATGTACATAGAAATTAAATGATCACTTGTTGGCTGGGTCTGAGTGATCAAGAGAAACTATAGCTGTAAAAAGTTTAGAAAACAGTGAATATGATTTTGTTAAATTAATTACTGTAAAGTGAACCAGAACATCTTGTACTAGAGCTCTACATTCCTACGATGCTGCACACGTAAAGCACATTTTAGCAGTCTACGCAGCCAGCCGGTGTAAAATTCAGCCATGAGTGGATGATGATGATGAAGGTTTGAAGGTGCTTTCCAGCGGACGCTGAATTAATGATCTGTAAACACAGCCTGGCTATGGAACTGATTAATGATGAATATACATGGCCTGCACCCAGAGAGGTATAAATGTACCAGTCAGCTTCCCTAATAGATCTGGGATTGATTTGTCCCTTACCCACCATTACCACCAAAACATTAGTCATGCTCTCAAATCGTTCACACACACTTTTCCCCCCCAAGAAAGAGAATGGTTTAGTTTTGCATTCCCGTCTAAGCGATGATGTACGACGTTATAGTAAGAAGCAGTGTTTGGGGGGGGGGGCTGGGGGGGTTCATAGTTCATGACTGCACTGAGAACAGACCTCCACTGGGAGTTTTATACCATTTCTGTAATTTCTACAAGAAAATACCGCACTTTTGCCGTTAGATACAGCAGTCTGTATGGAATTATGGGAAGATATTTACAGTATTAGCAGATTATACTGTGTCTGTATAGCTACTGCTGTATACACTGCTATGATTATATTCTAATAATACAGTAAAACATACATTATCATTAACTTTACTGTAAAACTAGGCGCTAAATCTTATATCTGTAGCAGCAAACTAACCTCGTCTGGATCATTTTTTTTTCAACTGGTATTATTTCTATTATTTTGTCATCCTAAAAAGCATAGCTTCAACAATTTCAGTGAGTGCAACAAGTTTAAACAGAGGTAAAGCTAGAAACTAAGAAGCCAGACCAATATTTTATTCATATAACGTTTTTTTTCCATATTTTCTTCTGTGGTGACCTGCTGATCCTGTCACCGTGTAATGTACGGCTGATGAAGGCAGGTGCGTAAAAACACAGCATGGTATTTATTACAGCTAATTCGAAAATCATTGTCAGAGTTCGCAGAGGGAGTCAGAACCCAAGTAGACAGCAACAAACCAGATTAATCCCTAATCAACACACAAACAAAAGCTGAGAACCAGAAACAAGGCTCAGCACGTAAGAAAAACAGCATGGTAAGACTTCGCGAGGAGGAACAGAAACCACAAGCTATAAATAACCAAACTAATCAGGGAGTGAACTCGGGACAGGTGCATACATTAGGGGAATTAACCAATGAGAGGATAGGGCAGACACAGGACAGAAATCAAAACAAAAATAAATGGCCATGACATAAACAAAAGCACATGATACGAACTCATAACAAATAGGAAATGTTGCATGGTTGAGTGGGGGAATACATGAACCCATTGTTCTTAGGGGGTCTTCATTAGGGGTGTGTCTATAAAATGACTGACAAGAGGCAAATCCAAATACAAACAAACATTCGGGACCTGAAGGCAGGTTTCCGAAATGGGTTTTGTTTTCAGCTACGTAATACACTTGTTCTGAAACAATGGTTTAAACTAAATTTGTACTAGTAAGAAATGAAAAATATTGACGATTGCATCTTATATTCTTATATAAGATCTCTTATATTTGTTCTCATGTGAGGTAAAACATTTAACTATATTCTTTTTTTTTTTTAGAAAACACAGTGCTCTGGTTAAGTATAAGAAAACACGTTGTGCTAAAATAATACAAAATGAGAGCAACTATTGTATATCATTGAGTTTTTAGTGTACATTTATTTTAAAGAGAGCTCGACTGAAAATGAGGCATATGGACTGATCCTCCGTTCACAATATATTCGTTTTCTATATATGTACACGACATGGAGCCATGATTTCAGCGAATTAAAATTAGATATGACACAATAAAGCGACAAATCCAAACGATCAGATTCGAATGAGTCCTCAGACCAATCTTATGGTCCGACATTTCTTTACTTCCCCGCTCACAACTTAAGTTCCTACCTCCAATTAGTTCCCATTTAGTGCGAAAGAAAACATATATTGTTGTTGTTGTCGTTGCTCTTTCGGCTGCTCCCGTTAGGGGTCGCCACACTGGATGATCGGTATCATCCGCATATTTGATTTGGCACAGATTTTACGCCGGATGCCCTTCCTGACGCAACACTCCCCAATTTTATCTGGGCTTGGGAACGGCACTGGGAGTGCACTGTCGCGTGCAACCCAAGTAGCTTGGGTCGGTTCCCTGGCCGAGACTTGCACTAGCGCTTTCACCACTGCGGCCTAACCACTAGTCCTCCAGGGACCCAGTGTGGAAAAAACTTAACCATGGTTTATCTTGTCCTGTCATATACAAAGCTCTCCTTAAATGTCTACAAAAAGAAAAATGAAGCATGCAATGAAGCATGCACGTTCCTCATTGGTGTCTCTGATGAGTATATGTAGCTAGGACAGTTGTTTTGCTTTGCTGTTCTGCCAGGAAAGCTAGTACGATGCCTAGAACATGACGTTTCTCAAACTTAAATACACTTCAAACAATAAAATTACAAGCGACAGGAGTGACTTGCTAGCGTGAATGTAGAGTCTATCTCCATTAACTCAACTACTAAACGCTAAACACTTTTGCTAACTCAGCAGCCCCTGAAGCTAACAAAGCCACCGAAAATTAATCTTCAGCCGCTGTTCTTATTGAATCTGAACTTTTGCACCTTTTCTTCAGAGAAAGCAGCACCTCATTGTTTTCTTTTTTTAGAACCAATCCCATGTTTAACACTGAGTTTATTATAACTGCACCACCTCCGGTTATGAACGAGCTGTGTAGCGTCTGATTAGCACATGAAAAGCAGCGCCAGCAACACCCAGAAACAGGACACACTCTCGCTGTGTAAATATTCATGACCCCATGAGGTGAATTTTGCACTCGGGGCAATATTAGGCCCAGGCTACGTCAAGTGGATAAGTGTGAAGCGTGACACGACTTCTGGCTAGCAGATATCATTCTGGAAAGATTAGCATGACTGATTTATGTGCTAATGTCTCGATGAATAAATGTTACAACATCCTGCAGATGGGAGGTGTGTGTGTGTGTGTGTGTGTGTGTGTAATTGAAAGTGTCAGCATTTAGCAATAGAAATGGACATGTCCTGCATCTTTTCAGAGCAGAATACTGATAAAAAATATAAATCCATCCTGTGTTTGTGTGAGTTACACTCACTGACAAATATGAACGTGTCGTAAAAGTAAAAAGACTGATATAGATCTGTATTTATTGAATAAACGAGTACGGAATGATGGATGCTTCCCACACTGGTCCGTCCCATCATGCTCTAAGAAACAGAAGGGGCGGGGCTTAACAGAGAAATAACGGACAGAAGTGACACTCTAGATTTTTTAAATAAACTGCATCTACATCAGGTTTTCTCTCCCTCTGTACTAATAGAAAATGTCAAAACAGGAAGGTGTTTATTTCACCGTCCAATCACGCGCTACCAAATGGAAGGGGCGGGGCTTACAGCAGGTAAACCCCATTTTTGTTCTCTTTTTCTCTCCTTTCTTTTTTCTTTTCCTTTCTATCACTTTCTTCTATACTCTCTCTTCCTTTCTATTATTCTTTCTCTCCCTTTCTTAATGTTTTCTTTTTTCCGTCTTTTTTCCCCCTTTGGTTCGCACTTCCTTTCTCTTCTCTTTCTTTCTCTTCTCTTCCTTTCACTTTCTTTCTGTTTTCTTCTCTTCCTTTCTCTTTTCTCCCTTTTTCTTCTCTTCTCTTCCTTTCTCTTCTCTTCCTTTTTATTGTCTTATCTTCCTTTCTCTTCCTTTCTCTTCTCTTCCTTTCTCTTCTTGTTTCTTCTCCTCTCTTTTCTTTTCTTCTTGTACTTTTTCTTCTCTTCTCTTCCTTTCTATTTTCTTCCTTTTTCTTCTCTTCCTTTTTATTGTCTTATCTTCCTTTCTCTTCATTTCTCTTCTCCCTTTTTCCTTCTCTTCCTTTCTCTTCTCTTCCTTTCTCTTCTTGTTTCTTCTCCTCTCTTTTCTTTCCTTCTTGTCCTTTTTCTTCTCTTCTCTTCTGCTTCCTTCTCTTCCTTTCTCTCCTCTTTCTTTCTTTTAAATACTTTATGTGTTAAGCTTTTGAGGGTTTTTTTTTTTTTTTTTGGAGATGGAATCTTTGTTCCTTCTCCTGAAATGTATGTTTTTAGCTTCTCACATAACAGACATTAATGACATTCTTTAAAGGATTTATGGGTGGAAGCATCGGGAATTATTTATAAATTTACTCTAATACTTTTCCTAATTGTGTCCAGTGAGTCATGTGAACACATAAACTATCATTTCCCACTAGCTCCCTACGTCACCTGACTTCCAGCGCAAACTCTCAAACGTCAATATTTATCACTGTTGGAATGAGCAGGTCGACTTTCTCTCTCACACACGCACACACACACACACACACACGCGCACACACACGACAGGATTATTTTCAGTTATATTCAGTAAGCGCTTTATCCTGGTCAGGGTCACGATGAATCTGGAGTCTGTCCCAGGAATACTGGGTGTGCAGCAGGAATACACTCTAGATGCAACTCTATGCATACACACATACACACTCTTATTCACATCTAGGGGTGATTTAGAGGAGCCAGTCCACCTACCAAAGGCTGAAGGAAACCGGAGAACCCGGTGGAGAACATGTGGTACAAGTGAAACTCCATACAGTCGGTGAAATAAACTCAGGATCAAACCCGGGACAAAACCTACCCACCTGCTAATCTCTCATCATGCCATAATGCCAATTAAGACACGCCCACTTTTTGCTCGGTCCATTAAAAATGTTCTGCATTTCTACTGTACTGAGAAGAACCGTGAAGTCAGCGTGAAAATGGTGCACCACAGTGACGTCGCCAAGAACAAGACAAACTCTCCAAAATTTACAGAAGGACAAGACAAAAGCTTACCAGGGAGGCTACCAAGAGACCTACTGCGACATTAAAGGAGCTCCAGGAAAATCTGACAAGTACTGATTACTCTCTGGATGTGACAACAATCTCTCATATTCTTCAACATGTCTGGGCTATGGGGTAGGGTGGCTAGACGGAAGCCCTTTCTCACAAAAAAGCATCCAAGTTCAAATTAAATCACCCCAAACCATGTGGCCAAAAGTGTTATGAGACCAATTCCAAAAGGTATAATAATTCCATAATACAAAAAGCTACAAAAAAAAGCACATCACCAAAAGAACACCATCCCCACGGTGAAGCATGGTGGTGGCAGCATCATGCCTAAGGGCTGCTTTTCTTCAGCTGGAACTGGGGCTTTAATCAGGGTGGAGGGAATCTTGAATAGCTCCAAATACCAGTCAATTTTGGCACAAAACCTTAAGGCTTCTGCTAAAACACTTACGATGAAGAGGAATTTCACCTTTCAGCATGACAACGACCTGAAGCACACCCACAAATCAACAAAAAATGATTCTTACTGTTTTTCACTTTAATTTAAACCCACTTTAAATAGAAACCCTTACTCTCTTTCAATCTCTCTATTCTCTTCTCTTTTATCTTCTGTTACACTGTAGTTTTTTCCCCTTTCTTTTGGTCTGTCCCACATTCTTCACATCTTTATCTTCATCATTTATCATCATCACATTCTTTCTATTTTCTTCTCTTAATTTTGTATCATCCTTTTCTTTTTAATTTTATATTTTCTTCCATCATTCTTTCATTTTATCCTATAATATTTTAGTCATGAGTATTAAATGTGAATTATTTAAATATTAATCCTCTGAGGGTTTTTTAATATTTTAACATGAATAATAAAATAAAGTGAATACATAAATGTGATTTTCAATCTCTCTTCCTTTCCTTAAAGTGTAATATTTCTTTCTTTGCTCCATTACATCCTTTCATTACTTTCACCAAGTGCAATAATTCCTTAAAGTAAGAAATGTTAAAAATATATTATCATTATTATTATTATTATTATTATTATTATTATTACATTTATGGTAGGTTTTTGATGCAAACCAAATTATGGAGTTTAAAGTAAATTGTACTTAAATTTAAATTAAGTTTCTCTCCCATACTGCAAAAAATGGTAAAAAATAAATAAATAAATAAATAAAAAATTCCATAAAAAATAAACACAAAAAACCCACAAAATTTGCTTGGATATTTTTAGAAATTGGTATCACATTTTTTAAAATCTATACCACAATACTGATCTCAGTGTGTACCAGGATGAGTCTCACTGCTGCCACCTAGCGGCCATAAGTGGAAGTGAACATTAAATCTCTATACTTCCTTGCACATCACTGCCCCAGTGTCTCATCTAAAGCTCCATTCGAGACAGGTTTGTGTGATTGACTGCGTCTGAACACCTTCCAGTAATCTAATATAATCTAAATTTAATTCCAGAGTCGTTTATACTGACTCTGCAAACCTAGAAACATGCAGCGTAGTGGGAAAAACATACAAGTTTTCCTCAACACGCAAGTTTGCTTCAGTGTGGTCAGTGATCATCTTGTGTCCAGTGCTTTATGGAACACTTGGGAATATGGGATGCCAGTCCCTCATAGGACTCTATATGGTGGCTTGGTGGTTAGCATGTTTGCCTCGCACCCCTGGGGTTGGGGGTTCAAATCTCCCTGTGCTTCGGGGGGTTTCCTCCGGGTACTCCAGTTTCGTCCCCCACTCCAAAGACATGCACTGTAGGCTGACTGGCACTTCCAAATTGTCTGTAGTGTGTGAATGTGTGTGATTGTGCCTTGGCACCCCGACCAGGGTGTCCCCTGCCTTGTGCCCAGAGTTCCCTGGGATAGGCTCTAGGCTCCCTGTCACCCTGTGTAGGATAAGTAGTACAGAAAAGGTGTCTGTAGAATACTGAAACTGGACTGCCTGTAAAAACGTCACCTGATCTGATCTTTTTTTCCAATCTTCAACTGTCCAATTTTTGTGAACCTGTGCCCTCAGGCCTCAGATTCATATTGACAGGAGTGGACCCCAATGTGGTCTTCTTCTTTTACAGCCATGCTTTTCTGCTCACCACGGCTGTAAAGAGTGGTTATTTGAGATACCGTAGCCTTCCTGTCAGCTTGAACTGTTTTTTTGTTTGTTTGTTTGTTTGTTTGTTTTGTGCATCATTCTGTGTAAACTCCTCAGAATGTTGTGTGTGAAAATCTCAGATTTTCTGAAATACTCAAACTGGCACCAGCAACAATTCCACATTCAAAGTCGCTGAGATCACCACTGATTTCTTTTTCCTCAATCTGATGTTTGATATGAACATTAAAACTGAAGCCTTTGACCTGTATCTGTATGATTGCTGCAGCATGATTGGCTGATTGGATAATGGCATGAATGTACAGATAGATGTACAGGTGTTCCTAATATAGTGGATGGTGTGTGTATAATATAACAGTAATACTTGTGTTACAAAGTATATGCTGCACGCTCTACACTCAGGAGTGTGTGCAATACAAATAAACACCATAATCCAAACACAAACAACTTTTTGCATGATATATGACATATAAACATTAATGCAAAAAAAAAAAGAAAAGAAAAAAATCCAGTTTTCAAACTTCCTTTATGTCACATGTGGATCTCTATATCCTGATTAAAGCCTTTAAAAAAGTTGGTAAAGTTTTCTAAGTAAACCTTGAAGACAGAGAAAGTGCGCCCTCGCCTGTGAGAATGAGATGAGTCATATAAAATATAAAATATATAAATTACCTGTGTTTATGAGCTGCTCCTGTGCTCTGCAGAATCCCTGCACAACAGAGTCGTGCAAACTCCGCGCGCTCCCGACGCCAGTGCGCGCTCCCGCCTCTAAACTGGACCAAACCAACTGAGCTACAATGGGGGGCGACAAAAGTCCCCATGGCCCAGAAATACTGATTTAACCCACTATGTTGCAGCTTCATATCAAGACAGAGTTTATTCTTCTCTGTACAAACTTGATGCATGTTAATTTTAATTTAATTGCTCAGTTTTTTAAACACATCAAGTAATAAACACATGTCTACCCCTTTGTACAGTAATAGTCCCTCCCTACAGTCATTAAATACACTTGGACAAGAGTTCTTATGGAGGTTACGTTGAGTAATAACCTCTTCATGAAAGATGGATGAAAAATATATGAAATGTATTAAAAATTTAGATGCTCTACACACCGCTTCTTCTGATTCTCTAGAAATTATATGCATTATATTGTGTTTTTCTCCCTCACTGTAACAATAATAAAAATGATAAATTAGAACCTAATAGAATAAGTTTCACTTATGTACAGCCAGTTAGTTTTAAATGTGAAACCTGTGTGGAATATTTAGTGAAGGAACAATGAAGGGACAAGCTATATTTGTTTAAATGTTTTTTTTGTAATCAAAATTTCAAAAGTTTGAGCTTTAAGGTCCAGTTATTCACCTTAGAAGTCCAATTATACCTACATCTGGATGGGAGGAGGATACTTTCTCTTCCCTGTCAATCACAGTGACACTAGCCAATCATGGGTGTCTGTGGGCTCATGGATGTGGAAGAGGGTAGATAGCTCTTTCCTCCAAGTGTATTACGCCGCACTGAACTCTGACTCTGCGAGACTAAATTTGGAGGAAACATTGTAAAAGAGAAAGAACGAAATGGACCAATAGACAGAACCAGAGATGGAGGAACTATATGAAGGTTCTATATGAAACTCTACAGAGTGTTTTCTCTAGTAGAAAGGGCTGCAAATGGAACCTTAAAACATTACCTATCTGAAGAACCGTTTAGGTGTTTGGTTCTTTTTAAATTGTTATTATTATTTTATCTGTTGATTGCCCTGTGTTATGGATTTTTTACATACATCTCTATCCCTGTCTCTGTAAATTCTCCGTTAATTTAGTCTTGCAGAGTCAGAGTTCAGTGCAGCGTAACACACTCGGAGGAAAGAGCTATCCGCCCTCTTCCACATCCATGAGCTCACAGACACCCATGATTGGCTAGTGTCTCTGTGATTGACAGGGAAGAGAAAGTATGCCCTTCCCATCCAGATGTAGGGATAATTGGACTTGTAAGGTGTATAATTTGACTTTAAAACACATATTTAAACAAATACAGCTTGCCCATTCCTTCCTTCACTAAATATTCCACACGTTTCACATTTAAAAATCACTGGCCGTACGTAAATGAAATTTATATTCTTTTAGGTGTAGAAAAGAGATTATAGTGTACAGAGTAGTGTGTAATATGGAATAATTGCTCGAGATAAGTAATTAACTTGACTGAACAGTTACAACAGTTACTTTTTAATGCTAAACCATTCATGATTAGTTTATGGCTATAGGTAAAACTATATGAAGTGGTCCAACTCCACTGGGCTCTGAACAGATGAGATAACAGTTTTTAACTTGAAGTGGACATTAAGTTATTTTTACTTACTAAGTCATTATTTAGACTTAGTATGTCGTTATTTTGACTTAGCATCTCATTAAGTCAATTTTGACAGTAAGTCAGAATAACAATATATGACAACTGCAATTGAAAAAAATTCACTCTCACTTCTCACTTAGTAAGTTAAAATAACAAGATACTAAGTCAAAATAACAAATTAGTAAGTCAAAATAATGATTTAGTAAGTCAAAATAATGAGATACTAAGTCAAAATAATGAGATACTAAGTCAAAATAAGAATTTAGTAGGTCAAATTAACGAGATACTAAGTCAAAATAACGTTTTAGTAAGTCAAAATAATGAGATACTAAGTGAAAATAATGATTTAGTAAGCCCAAATAATGAGATACTAAGTGAAAATAATGACTTATTAAGTCAAAATAATGAGATACTAAGTGAAAATAATAATTTAGTAGGTCAAAGTAATGAGATACTAAGTCAAAATAACATTTTAGTAAGTCAAAATAATGAGATACTAGGTCAAAATAACAACTTTGTAAGTCAAAATAACAACATGATAAGTCATGTTTGCAGTTCCGGGCTTTCATACTAATCAGACCAGAGAGAGTGAATAAAATGAAAAATCTATAAAAGTGTGAAAACACCTTCCTTTCTGACCTAACATCTCTAGCCCTGTAGCTAGTCTCCGATCTCATGAGCTGCCTTCAGCTAAATAATTGACATAAATGCATGTGACTGGATAAACAACAACAGAGTGTCTGCTACAGAAGCTGAGCTGGTTTGTGTTTAGAAAACAAGAGTCACTGAACTAGAGCCATTTTTTTTCCCCTCAAATATTTATCTTCGCTTCAGCAGTATTCCGGAAATACTTTGCTAGAATCGCATCTGGGCCGCAGTCCACAAGTTGACGACCTCTGGCCTGGGCTAACATTTCATACAAGCGCAAGCAGGCGAAGCTTTCTGAATTTACAGGAAGTATGTATGCCTCCTTGGCCTGATTGGTTGGATGTCGGTGGTGTAGTTGATGTGTGTTTTTTTCCTGTTTACAGTCCGAGGAACCACAGAGGCCACAGTATCTCCTCTGAGATAATATTTTATTGAAGTTGGCTGTGTCTGATCAAAAAACATCACACATACACAGGGTTCAGGTTGTAAATAAGTTGTAATCACAATCTGGAAGCTGTAGAAAAGTGATTAGAGCATGAAGAGTTAAGGGACCATGTTGAAAAAATTTCCTCTGCACATGTTTTGCTGTCCTGATGGTGTGATTGCATAATGCATGAATTCTTCACTCCGCCCTGCTGAGATCCAAGAGACCAGCGGTCCTCCATCCATCACGCTCTGTACACAGTGTGTGTATGTGTATGTGTGTGTGTGTGTGTGTGTGTATTTACACTCCTTTACAGTATGAGATGAGCAGAGCAGAGCACGAATGGTGGCCAGATGTTCATCAGCTCTCCATCTGGCCAATCCAACATCAAACACGTCAGTGTGTGTTTAGCGCGTGTTTGGCACGTGGTTATTGTACCTCACTTCAGGTTTGTTCAGTGAACCGCTTAGCTATAAATACTAGCTCGACATGCGGTGATGAAAGCAAAACTCCTCCAGAATTAGGCATGATAAAATCGTATCAGTCAGAATAAATAAAGCCAACTGGGAGACATCACACACCTGAAACCTGTCTGAATATCTGACAGGTGCCAGAGAGAAAGAGAGAGAGAGAGAGAGAGAGAGAGAGAGAAACTTTCACTGAGGCTTCCAGGTGAAATAGCTGCCTAACATCCCTAAGATATTTCCTCTTTCCTCCTCACATTATAAAATACTGTACGAATACAAAATACGACAAATTCAGCACATCTGTGCACATCTGTGCACAATTACATTTATTTATGTGAACAAACACTTTTAATTAGAGCCCTAAATAGGCAACAGGCTGCACACTATTTAAGCTCTTCTCTTTTAGCAAAAAAACTTTTTTTTTTTTTTTTTTTTTTTTTACTATAATACATTTCTCATTGTCGTGAAAGCCTTTAATGGAGTTCTGGTGCAATCAGAAATCACATAATTAGTTGAATGGAGTCAACATGCGTGATATTAAAGTGTCACATGATCTCAATATAAATACATCTGTTCCTGAGATGTAGAGCCCAGAGTTTGTTAGAGAACCTAAACACTATCCCAGTGATGCTACAGTCATCCGTGGCCCAGGAGCCAAGGGAGCAAAATAATAGCAATTATTATAATAATATTAATACAATAATAAGGTGCTTAGTTAAAGACACAACCATGAATGTACATATTAGAGTCCTATAGTAGTGCAGTGTGTCCTCTGTCTCTAAATCTGGCCTCTAACATGGATATCTAAAGGCTCTAGCATAGCTCTCTGGAAGTTCTGACCTTTCTCTTTCCTTCTCTCTCTCTCTCTCTCTCTCTCTCTCTTTCTCTCTCTCTGTGTCTGTCTCCATGCCTATTTCTCTCTCTTCTCTTCTCTGTCCTTTTGTCTCTCTCTTCTTGTCTCTTTCCTCCATTCTTTCTTACTCTGTAGTCTTCTGTCTCGACTTGTGAAACAAACATGAAGGCTTGTCATTTCTTTCCTTCTTTCTTTCTTTCTTTCTTTCTTTCTTTCTTTCTTTCTTTCTTTCTTTCATTCTTTGGAAAACTAGAATCAGATTATTAATACTATGGGATGCTATCGCTCCTCTTAATGCTCCTGTGTGTGCAAAGTGGCTGTGATTAACGCCTGTAGCCAGAGCACAGTGTGTGTCAGACTGAGAAACAGACCAGGATGAGACAGAACAGCCAAGTGTGTGTGTGTGTGTGTGTGTGCATGTAGCTGGGTGTGTCAGTATGAGAGGCTGTTTAAGGCATAATTCAAACTTGACATCACAAGCTTGCACATGTTTATACACATGAACTCTTAGTCAATCAGGGCCTCAGAACTTTACATACTTGCTTTTAAAAAGCAAGAAACTTCTTGATCTATGCTGCCACAAGAACTCGCATATACTTTTTATATAAAGTCATAAAGAAGTGTATTACGAATAAAGGATTAATAGAGATACGGCAGTGGGAATATGCGATTAGCAAGGAAACTCAAATGCGGACTTAACGCAGACGTTGAGCTCTCAGTGAACATTCAGGAATCTTTGGTCACACTCACTGAACTTCCTGCTAGTATTTATGTTCACACACATTAAGAAACTGTTTGATCACGTAAATCCATTTATGAAAACGGTGAAACAGAAGGACAGGTAGAGTTAAGCTGCTGCTCTTCCTGATTCTCATTTTGGCACATATGCTGTTAGATTGAAATTTACCATGTCGCTAATGCACTGTAGCTATGATGCTACCTCATACTGTTTAATAATATGGTTTTAATTGTGGGTCAAAAGACAACTAAGACACAACAGCAAGAACGGCTAAGACGGCTTTCTAAGATACAATCAACAAGACTTCGCAATGAACCAAAGATACAGGAGATAAATAGACAAACTGATCAGAAACTAAACACAAAGCAGGTCAAAGCAAAACACAATCACAACACAGTAGGGAGATAAACCAATGACAAGACAGGGGCAGAGACAATATATACTGTAAATATATATATATATATATATACACCGATCAGCCATATGACCACCTGCCTACTATTGTGTTGGTCCCCCTTTTGCTGCCAAAACATGCCCGTCGAGGCATGGACTCCACTAGATCCCTGAAGGTGTGCTGTGGTATCTGGCACAGAGATGTTAACAGCAGATCCTTTAAGTTGCGAGGTGGGGCCTCCATGGATCGAACTCGATGGCCAGCACACCCCACAGATGTTCGCTTGGATTAAGATCTGGGGAATTTGGAGGCCAAGTCAACACCTTGAACTCTTTGTCATGTTCCTCGAACCATTCCTGAA
>CM074975.1:3150996-3169876 GCA_037576825.1 Pangasius krempfi | reverse complement strand
TTTTTTTTTTTTTTTTTTTTTTTTTTTTTTTTTTTTTTTTTTGGGGCCACGGACATCTCTTCATGCGCTTCACTTTCGTTTCCCCTCCCTAGGCGTCTGAACCTGGCTGATATTGATCGGATAGCTCCTCTGGAGGAGGGCGCGTTGCCTTATCACCTAGCAGAGGCGCAGAGACAGGTGGGCCTGCCTTACCGTGTGATCGGACAGTGCCGAGCGTGCGCACGCTTGTCCAAGTCACTCCACGCGGCTTCGTTATTAAACCTCCTGCCACACATCGTCACTGTCTATAGATGCACTTCATTATAGTGTGTGTGTTTGTATGCATGTGTCTGTGTAATATGCACTGTTATGAGTGGACATTATGATATTAACATGATTATTGCAGCATTATGGTCTTTTTTTTTTTTTTTTTTAAATCTAGAAATATGGACGGACATGTTTATCAGTTCTGTCTCCGTCTACCTGTCTGTCTCTTTCAGGTGCACGGAGATGCGTCTCGTCCCATATGGCTCCAAGCTGCCGAGTCAGCGTATCGCTTCACTTTGGGCTCTATTGCTGGAGGTGAAACATCACACACACACACACACACACACACACACACATGCAGTGAAAGATGTCCAGAGTCACTTTGAGTTTATATTCTTGGAAAAATGTCTTAGTGGTTCATTACGTTATGTGGACTAATTTAATCACACCCCTCCCACCACTATCAGTACCACCAGTAGTAGTAGTAGTAGTAGTAGTAGTTTGTTTTTATTTATTTATTTGTGTATTAATACTACACCCCTGAATCTTACACATGCTGATGTAAGGTGAGTAATATGAGCTTTTGCCTGTGTGTAGCGACGGGAGCGACAGCGGTGTACCCTATAGACCTGGTGAAGACGCGGATGCAGAACCAGCGCTCCACCGGCTCCTTCGTAGGAGAGCTCATGTACAAGAACAGCTTCGACTGCGCCAAGAAAGTCCTGCGTTACGAGGGCTTCTTCGGCTTCTACAGAGGTAACACTGTGTGTGTGCGCGGGGGTGTGGGTCTGTGTGTTTGTGGGTGGGTGTATGTGAGGAAGTTCAATCCTTATAAGGACATTACACTCTGCACAAAGCTGTACCGTGGACAGGACTCGACTTGTTTCCTCTTTCAAAGTGTGGTGTGTGCTGAAGTTCAATTCTATCAGCCAGCCGAAAACCTGATCATATGAAATCACCACTCGTCCTTTCTTTACACTCCTTTAACTTGCTATCGTTCTTAAGCATTAAATACCGGTTGCAAAAACATAACTGGATTCCCAGAGACAGGCTGAACCAGGAAGCTGTGGTATCTGAAAAATGCCACTAATTTTACTTTGCTGATTGTGTGTGTGTGTGTGTGTGTGTCCATCTTCTTCAGGTCTTGTTCCCCAGCTCATTGGTGTGGCTCCAGAGAAAGCTATCAAACTTACTGTAAGTGCTTTTCCTGCTTCCATTGAACCTTCATACCTTCCTGTTTGTGTATCTTACACTTCCTATGTTTTTTTTTTTTTTTTTTCTTTTTTTAAACTGTAGAACACTGTCTTCTAGAACGTGCTTTGACAAATTCTGCATTAACGTAACGCTGCAATCTGTCGTACTTGGAAATTTCCAAGTCGATTTTTTTCCCCTGAGTCCGATTTAAAAGCGTTCCAGTGCTTTGGTTCAGAAAAGTGTAACTGCCATGGAGCCAAGTCATCTTTTTTATGCCTAGTCTCTGAATTTGATAAATATATTAAGAAGAGCTCTATGAATTATTTCTGTGTGATTTAATGAAGAGAAATGACATACATTTAGATCAACTGTCTTGTTTGTCTTTTCTCATTCAAATGATCTGTTACAGTGGTCTTATGTTAATAAATCTGGGATGAAATCGACAGAATTATGTTACAAATCTAAACTTGGAAAGACGTTAAAACACCATTTCACAACAGAAAAGCTAAAGCTTTTTTTAAATAAAAAAAAAAGACGGTATACACATTGCAGCAAATAAAAACACCTGCTACATTCATGTCAAATACAGTCAGTGAGTTTAACCTTTTTTTTTATCTTGACAGATGAACGACTTTGTGAGGGACAAATTCTCTGACAAAGATGGGTCGGTCCCTCTGCCTGCTGAGATTCTGGCTGGTGGATGTGTGAGTATCAGGATGTGAGGGTGTGCAAATATACGCTCCTTTCCTACGTTATACCTCAGTGTTTAGTCGCACGTGAATGTATCGTCAGTTCATTGTTTTCGGTGGGAGGCGTGTAAGATAGACGGCATGTTTCCCTGGCGTCCGGAGATGGTCCTTGCTGCGGAACCAAAAGTCCAGAGGGGTGGAGCTGGACCCCCCCCCCCCACACACAATACAGCTCACCATGAAACAACACACTTATCCAGCATGAAACACGAGGTGTCATGAGTTGCCTCCACTCCCTGATCTTGTGGCACGGCTCCGCCCAGGTAGGAGGAGCTAGATCAGGTCCGACTCCACCCCCATGGACTTTCTGTTCTGCACCGAGGGGTACATGGGTGTTTGGGCTCCTGAGACTTGTCAGGATAAGTCTACTAAGGAGAAAGAAAAAAAGTAGAAGAAGAAAAGTAGTTTACAAAATGGCGCCATCCGGGGCGCAAGAGCCGTGTAGAGAGCTGTCCATGGTGCTGAAATAACGCCGCTCAGCTGTCTTAGCGGATACAGATTCTATATGTTGTGCCATTTTGAATTTGTTCTCGCACAGATGGCTTCATATTTACCATTTCGGCCATATTCAGCCATAGAAACATATTTTCTTGCTTTGTTTACTTAAAAAAAAAAGTCTATAAATGACCTGCATCAAGCGACTCGTAGTAAGTACGAAATGATGGTTTGATGTTTCAGAATTAACCGTGTTATTCCCGCACCCATAGGCTGGTGCCTCTCAGGTGATTTTCACCAACCCCCTTGAGATCGTGAAGATCCGTCTCCAGGTCGCCGGCGAGATCACCACGGGCCCCAGAGTGAGCGCGCTCAGCGTGATCCGAGACCTCGGCTTCTTCGGTCTCTACAAGGTAACGCACACCCAGCAAATCTCAGCACGATAGCATCCGAAGGTCAAACGTTCCACTTTAGAAACACTCTTATTACTTATCGTGTTGTTTTGATTTGCATGTCTCTCTGATTTACATGTCTGATTACTGATTTAAGTGTGTGTGTGTGTGTGTGTGTGTGTGTGTGTGTGTGTGTGTGTGTAGGGTGCAAAGGCTTGTTTCCTGCGTGATATTCCCTTTTCTGCAATCTACTTCCCTGTGTACGCTCACACTAAATCATCGTTCGCTGATGAGGAAGGAAGACTCGGCCCGCTGCAGCTGCTCACCGCCGGCGCCATCGCAGGCAAACACTCCACCTGTCACTCATTCACTCTTTTCACATCACGCTATTTCATTCTATGTTATCAAAGTGCAAAACGCTATGAGGAGTGTGTCAGGGCCTCATCACTGGTCTGACCTAGAACTCTAAAAATATAACGTAAAAGCATATGTTCACTCGCGAGCCTCCAGTTAACACTGCACATAATGTAAGAATTCTCAAAGCTGATTGGTCAGAAAGCATGGACATGCCGCTAACATCGCTTCCTGAATATTCTCGGCTCTTCGGGTTGAACAGGAGTCCCGGCTGCCTCACTGGTCACCCCTGCCGATGTCATCAAAACGCGCCTGCAGGTGGCGGCTCGTGCGGGTCAGACCACCTACACCGGGGTTATCGACTGCTTCCGCAAGATCATGAGAGAGGAGGGCTTCAGAGCTTTCTGGAAAGGAGCTGGAGGTAAAACACCAGCTCCACACACACACACACACACACACACACACACACACACACACACACACACACCTGGGTAGCAGGGACAACCTGAGGTGAAACCTGCATTTGTATTTACTATAGACCTGTCTGTAGTTACTTACTACTAATAATAAGTGGTAAAGAATTAAAACATAGGCTTAATACATCAATGACTGGAGATTGACACTAACTGACTGAACCACTGTGATGTAGCAGCATAATACAAAAACAATTTTAATCATATTTAGGCAAAACAAACAAAGTCACAAAGCAGCTTCATAGAAATCCGGATGTAGGTTTGCATTTGATGAGCACATCATGATTAAAGTACGAATCGACAGTATGCAGGTGAGAAAGTGCTCCACACTAAACACATCAGAAACACTTGTTTATAATCCCACGCTTTCTCTCTTTCTCTGTTTTTTTTTTTTCCCCCCGGCTAGCTCGTGTTTTCCGCTCATCGCCCCAGTTCGCCGTGACCCTGTTGACCTACGAGCTCCTGCAGAGATGGTTCTACATCGACTTCGGTGGACAGTAAGTACTGATCTCACGAGTCCTCGTTCATCTTCGTAGTCTCGAATCAGCAAAGACAGACAGAGACAGACGCGCTTGCTTTAACGAGAGTGCCAAGGCATCAGCAGTACTGAATCGTTTCTCGTGATCACGCACATCTCACACATTCCGACTACATCCTACTGTCTCGCAGGAAGTTCAGTCAGAATATCCACAGCGCAGTACGAGCGTTCCGAGATGTGTAGAAATGTGACGGAGAAAATATTGCGAAAATCTGATCAATATAAGGGCTTACCATCAAGTATGGAGGACGTCTAGAGACCTCTGCTTCTGTCTGCGGGGTTTCCTGCGATCTTTAATAAGCCCGACGCGAATCCCAGTCCGACGTATTTGACCGACGTATAAACAAAAAAAACCTGATTATAATCTGTTCTGTATCAGATTCTTTGTTGCAGCAAACGCATGTATATAGATTATTTAGCTGAAAGTAGCTCATCACAACAGAGACTAGATACAGTTTCACAGGTTTAGAATTTTATTCTCCGATAACATTGCGTGTTTTTTTTTTTTTTTTTTTTTAAAGAAAGTCGGCGAGGAAAACAGTGTTTAAAGATGACCGGACAGAGACAGCGTTTACGCTCCCAGAGTCAAAAGTGGTAACGCGAAGCGGCCACTACGAAACACGGAAAAGTTTTCAAAAACATGCGTTTTCAGTCCCCAAAACGCCGTTGTCGTGTAAACAAACAGGCAAAACGCATAAAAAGTTTCCCGTTTTTGGCCGAAAATGTTGTCGTGTAAACGGCCCCTTATTCACAGCCATGAAGAATCCGAGGAATTTCATGCATCTGGACTCGTCCCCAAAAAAAAAAAAAAGCACCATTTTCAGCAATGTGGAATATGACCCCTGACCTTTCTTCTGTCTCCACAGCCGTCCGTCCGGTTCGGAGCCGACGCCGAAGTCCCGTATCTCCGAGCTCCCTCCGGTGAACGCCGAGCACGTCGGAGGTTACCGGCTCGCCGCCGCCACGTTCGCCGGCGTCGAGAGCAAATTCGGACTCCATCTGCCCAAATTCAAATCATCCGGCGTGGTCAGCATCCAGCCCGCTAAAGAGGCGGCGTCTTAAGCAGGCCACGCCCACTCCGGTCCTGTCCTCCAGCGGCTGCGAGTGCGTGCGTGTCTATCATCCAGCCTGCTTCGCTCCTGTTTTTAGTTTCAGTCTGTTGTCGTTGTCGTCGTCGTTGTCGTGGTGTGGTGGCGGGAGACGGTGGGTTTTATTTACCGATAGGAGTTCATCAGTGCCTCCTCTGTTTCGACGGAATGTTTCAGTTAATGCGTTATGACGAGCTGCGTGAGCTTTTTTTTTTTTTTTTTTTTTTTTTTTTAAATAAATAAATCTGGCTGTTTAATTGTTTAATCCAGGACGTTTTCCCCATAACTCAGGTGACTTGGGACAGTTGTGTTTGCCAGATCTTCTCTAATCCCTTCTCACGTCGCATTGATGAAAAATGACTTCTGCGTAGATGTGGATATACGTATACGTCGGTTACTGGTTGCTTCGGGAAGGTCCAGAGAGAATTGGACGCTTTTAAACCATCGATTTTGAGTCCAGTTCGGCAAGCGTGTCGATCGTTTTTAAACGCAAGGTCCGAAAGCAAACCTGTGACGCGCGTGTCCTCGATCGCCCGCTGATAAATCGGCAGTGTAGTTCTTCCGAGTAATAAAATCCAGTCTAATTAAAAGATTGAAATGACTTTTTGCATCAACTAATTGGACCTCAACACTGCAGTGCTTTTTCCTGTCAGCTTTTTCTGGCTGTGTTACATTCCGTACCTGCTACTGTTACAATAAATAATACCTCCTCTTACTAAATACGAGACCAATAGAGCACTGAGCTGGCTGTTACTGATCGAATACTATTTTATAAGTATAGGAGACGTTGAAAAAGGGTACACGAGGATGTTTGTTTGTTTGTTTGTTTTTTCTTTCTTCTAGCTAATAATGAGCCTAAGATGCAACTCATGTTCTCACTAAGTGATGTGACTTTGCACAAAAAAAAAAAAATCACACCATCACTTTGTTTTAGGGCACAAATAAAACAAGCACAGCAGTGGATCAGATCAGAAAATCTACTCGAACGCTGATTTCAGTCTAAAGGTCTAATAATGCAGGTTGATGGTTATGCCACATCAGCGTGGCGCTAAATTTAAAGCAGTAGCTTGGACCCCAAAAAAAAAAAAAAAAAAAAGACTGTAATGTTCGCTTTAATCCGACTGTAAATGTCCATCAGCCATGTATTTAGCGTGTGTCACGTTTGTGCGTCTGATGTTGATGATAACTAGATAGCGGACATCCGTCTCGCCCCAAAGTCTGCCCAAGTCGTCCTGGAGTTGCTCGGGATGATATTGTTTAGCTTAAAGTTGAACAGTATTATTCTGTGCACAACTTCCACACGTCCACTACCATGCCTGAAAGGGTTAATTGGTGTACGTTTTATTATTATTCATTTTCTTTTTTTTTTTTTGTTTGTTTGTTTGTTTTTCGTCTCGTTTGTTCGAACAGAACCCCGTCCTTAAATCCTTCAATTTAACTGAACGAATTGAGCCACGTTGACAGGCAGCTATCACGTACACGCTCGCTCCGACGACATTTCACGCCGTCGCCATGCACCGCTCTTCTTCACGATCCTGTCATGAATCATTTCACAGCCTTAACGTTCCCGTGTCACTAAAGTGACGATTAAAGTCGTACGATTACGCACAAATAAACTAGTTTCATGATCGTGTTTCTGCTCCTGTCCCACTTGACCTGAGGTTCCCGTGCTCGTGTGTATATGCTGCATCTAATCCCCCCCCCCCCCCCCTCTCTCTCTCTCTCTCTCTCTCTCTCATTATTGTTATTGTTGTTATTATTATTTTGCTGGTGTTTAGGAAGCTCCTCCTCCTCCTCCTCCTCCTCCTGTGTTACTAAAGCATGCTCTCTGTAGAGCCCCGCCTCTTCCTGGCCACACCCCCTCCCCCCTTCCCCTCCGTTCCCCAATAACGCTTTGCGTAGCTTGCACAGGCCCTGTACATAGTTGTACATCTCTTTTGCACAGAGGAGCGCGGTGCAGTCGTCTTCATCTCGGCCTCACACTGACGCGTGTACAGAGGTTCCCCAACTCCTCTCACTGATCAAAATCAGACGAGAGGCACAAAAAAAAAAAATTACATCGAATATAAGATGGAATAATCGACCTGATGATAATGTGTAGGAGATAATTTAAATGCATTTCATTCTTGTATTGTATTTTATGGAAATAAATCATGAACGGTTAAAATTTTATATCAAGACTGAGCTTCATTTCAATCCATCTTTACCGTATTTTTTTTTTATTCATCTGCAGTTTCTTCTGGTTAATCAAGAACAGCAGACGAATAAACACGCAGAAGCTGTCAGATATCCCCCCCCCCCCCCCCCGTTTTCTTCTGATTCAAAGGTTTTAAAGGTCAGAGAGTAGACGCTAGAAGAACTGAAATACAGACATTGTTTGAACGTATAGAACACACACACACACACACACACACACACACACACACACACACACGGCATTTGTTTGCTAATACTTCAGTTATAAAGATGTCCTCGCCTTAATGTCAGTGCTAAATCCTGACAAAGATACAAATATAGCCTGTGTTGAGCTTTTTTTTTTTTTTTTTTCTGGGTCACTTTTAGTCCATGATTGTACTGCTTTGATGATTTCAGAGGTCAGTCTCGGTGTTTCATCAGCCTTGTTCACACACGTACGTGTGTCGGTGTCGTGTTCTGCTTGAACATCAAGCACAAAAGTCATCATCAGCGTCTGAGCAACAAACTTCTATTGTTCTGGTGCCATATGACGGCAAATGAAGCCAGTATGACTTATGAGCCAAACACGGTAGAGAATTTTCCTGTTAATTCCGTGACGGTGATCATTGTGACGACTCCTAGCCGATTATTATCCTGTCACATCACGTGATTTATTCCTCTTACACCACAGCGATTTTTACAACAATTTATAGTCACATCTAATGTTTTGTGGCTGTTCAACAATAAGTTATCACTAGCATTATAGCTGCTACAGTTGACGTCATACATGTATACATCAAGTATACATGCGCCTTGCAGAATCTTTATTTAAAAAAAATAAATAAATAAATAAAAAGAGGGATTGTAATTTAGTACTGCCCTGAATAAGCTATGCTCAAGAAGGCAACATAATACATTAAGAGCCAGGGGGGTGTAAACTTTTGAACAGGATGAGCAGTCTAAATTATTATTTTGTCTACTTGGAAATGTGTAGCTTCTGAAAGGCAGTACTAAATGGAAAAAAAATAAGATCTTTTAAACAAAAAAAACCACCTAACATCCTGTTCAAAAGTTTACACCCCCCTGGCTCTTAACGTGTTTCTTTCTTGAGCATCAGTGAATGTTTGCACCTTTTGTAATAGTCGTGTTCGAGTCTCTCAGTTGTCCTCAGTGTGAAAAGATGGATCTCAGTAACATATAGCTGCTGTTGGAAAGGAGTCAAATATACAGAAGATGCTGGAAAAGCAGAGAATGTGCAGTCCCTGGAGGATTTTTCTGAAGAACAGTGGGCAGTTTAACTGCTCAGGATAAACAAGAGACTCGTGAGCAACTGTCACAAAACATAAAAACAGTCGCTGATCATCCAGGTAACACACACAGTATTAAGAATCAAGCGTATGTAAACTTTTGAACTGGTTCATTTGTGTAAATTCAGTTATTATTGTCTTATGGATTATATGTAAACATCTGCTATGTGAAATAGTTTATTCAGGGCAGAACTAAATAAAAATCCTTCTTATTTTTAAATTATTAACATTTTGCGGATTCTGCAATGCGTATGTAACCTTACGACCCCAACTGACTTTTATTTTCTCTCTGTTGAAGTTAATAAGATGAAAATTGTAGAAACTTCTGTCCTGAAGACGTAAAGTTACAGCTTTACCACTGACTGACACTGGAGACTCCTTCCACGAACGCAAAATAAACATCTCCTTACAGAAAACGTCACCGTATCAACGATTATATGACTTTCTCTGATAAATGTTTTAAATATTTGTATTTCATTTGTCTTACAAATCACAAAAATAATACATCTTAGCAAGTAAGATCTTGTCTGTACATAAAATCGACATTTCTCTGTATCAGGTTGTTTTTAAACAGTATTAAACCTGTTTTATAGACATTTTTAAAGTTGAACTTGTCGTTCGATTAACTGAAATGTGCTTAATTCTTAGAAATTAATGTCTGGAATTAGAATCTCATAATGCGAAATATTAGATAACTTTATTCAAGATATCTTCTCTTGGTAAGATTTTTTTTTAAGAGTGTCACTAAAGAAATGATGATTGCATTAATTATATACGTAAACCTGGGATTTGCAGATACACTACTGTCAGAGCTGCTGTTAAGAGAAAATCAGTCACCACCACCTGACTGCTACATTAGCTAGAAGTTTAATTGTTTCAATTCAGTAGAAAGTGTGTGAACAGTCCTTAAAGAGAAAGACAAGCACTTTAAAATTCACAAGTGGAGTAAAAAGTTATTTTAATGTAGTACAAGAAAGTATTTTCTAAAAAAAAAAAAAAAAAAAAAACAGTGCAGCATGTTAAACTAAACAGGATATAAATACGGACGATTAGCACGTTCACGTCGCGTTAGAATTGCAGTAATGACAGAAATCTCAGTTTGGAGAGCAAACATTGACGTTAACGCTTAACAATCCTGTCGTTAACGCATCGTTTAGCGTTCTGCGGTTTAGCTTCTTTTTTTTTTAGCCTGTAGAGTTTAGATTTGTCTTAAAATCTAAATATAAAGAAATGCTAAAACAACAATATGGTTTAGCTAGCTTAACTGCTAACAATCATATTTTTCAGGTTATCCATTACTCATTTTTCGGTAATTAACGTAATTCTGACGTTACGTGAACGTGCTACAGGCTAACTCACCATCCCTTTCATTTCCTCTATTAATGTAACTGTTAAAAGGGATCGCATATAAATATATAAATATTAGTGATTAAAAGGAAGCATTAATTAAACTCCTATACACTAAAGTATAAATTTTGCACATCAAAATCATCAATGCTAGTCTTTTCAAAAGGAGCACTAATAATTTAGATAAATTAAAAAAAAAAAAAAAAAAAAACTAGAAAAGTTTCAGTCAAAATGAATGGATCATGTTGCGCTGAATATTTTTTTTAAAATACATATTTACTGCATGGCTCTGTCTCAAATCACACGCTATGCACTATAATCTTACACTCGACTCTCTAGTGCCCGGGTGTGTGACGTTACCTCACCTCACGTCACGGAGCAGAACAGAACAGAAGACGACAATTTCCACAGGAACATTTTATGACACAAAATGGCCGCCGTGAGAATTTACCTCACACTCGTTTAGTGTGTCAGCCATTTTGAAAAACTGCATCTGCTCCATTAATTTCTTGGTGGTTTTTAGACATTAGCTGAACATTACTGTGCAAAAACGTTTCCCAAAGTGAAGAGGCAGCGTGTGCGTGTGCGTGTGCGTGTGTGTGTTTCCTGCAGTGTGCTTTACAACAAACAACTCCAAATGTTATGCTAGGCTAGTTCATAAAAACAGTATCATAAGAGGTGGTTTTATTAAAAAAGAAAAAAAATGGAGCAGGCTGAGGAGGATTTTAAAAAAAATAAATAAATACCGTATCTTCTGGATTATAAGTCACACCCTAAATTCTGATTTTAAAAAAAAAAATCATTATACGTGTCATTTTGTTGTGTAAATATATAAACTAGCTAACATTAACTAGCTAACACGCACCAAAAGACTTAAATTAGACCTCTGTTATTTGAAACATAATTATGTAAAAATGCTAATCCCTTGTGAAATTATGAAATTTAAATTTTAGCTGCCTCAGCAGTACTTTAGCCAGCTTAGCTAACGTGCTGTTTTAGCTTCTGTTTGGTCCATGACTGGCTACGGTGATGCTAATTTATATATATAATGCTAATTTAAGGGGTTTTATATTAGTGTCAAGATAACGGTAGTGCTAATTTAGCACACGAAATAGCAAATTACCGTAAATACACGAAACACACAGACTTATTACTGTTAAACAAAAGCAGAAATTACAACATGTACATCCTGCAAGAGGTTAAAAAACTTGTCTTATAATCCGGAAAATAGAGTAGTCTGTCAGTGCAGTGCTTAATATCATGGTATGTAGTGGACGAGTGTGAGATTCAGCTCTCGTGGTCTTCCCTACTTTCTAAAAACACATCCCTTAACACTTTTTTCAATCGTAATTCTCGCACACTAGCCTGGCTTTTTCCATCCTACCATTCATAACGCCATTCTCCCTGACCGAGATTAAAGTGGAAGTGTTTCAGCGCAGTGAAGGGAAGCTCGAGATTGTCATTCAGGAAGTTTTAGCGCCCCCCCCCCCCCATTCCCTGCTCTACAGAAATATAAAACCTGACTCTGAGTGTGAAGATCACCGTGAGCAGCCTGGAGCTCAAATCAGGCCGCGAGGCGCTGGGTTGCCAGATCCTCTGCCTCCTCCTGGTTCTCGCCGAGTTCGCTGAGTGTTTTCAGGAAGCGGGTCCACTCGTCCTGCCGCGGCACGGCGATCTGCTGCAGGAGGAAAGCAGTTAAATAAATGTGTTAATACATCGTCAATAAATTCGAGGACAGCAGGAGACATCTACAGTTTAAGCAACCTCAAAATCTTTCATAAAACGCTAATTACTGCCTTTTATTACAGTGCATGATATTTTTTACGACATGTCAAAACTATAATCGAGATTGGGAATTTTCAATTAAACTTTTAGCATGACGTCTCAGATGGCTTGAATATGGAACTTTTTTTTAAAACCATACAAAAGCAAACCCTGGTTTTTCGATGAGCACCAAAACGCTGCTGGTCTGAAACTAAAAACTGATGACATCACAACAATTCTTCTCCTTTACTGTGAATCTCACATGACTTTCTAACAGGCTTTATGTTATACCCTACGTAGTGAGCATATATAGTGAATCGCAAGCCATTTGGAAATTGACCCTATACAATTATAAACTCATACCGTATGTTTTTTCAGCTCTATTAGGCATCACGTGAATACTCCTTAAATGTGTGTGTAAAATGACAGGTATGGTTTATTTTAAATATGCGTTTAAGAGCCAGTGTGTGAAATCTAAAATAAGGTTTGCCTCACCTCTCCTACGTCGTAGATGTGTACACGACCCTCAGAATCACCGACGGCAACCTCTCTGCCGGAACTGGCCCAGCGCACGCGGTTTAGCGCCGGGTTCCCGTCTACTGTCACTGAAGCCGAGGGAACCTGACAAAACACAAAAACACACACACACACAAAATACCAAACCTTAGATATGTAATAACTGCATGGAGGTGATGTGTGTGTGGTGTTTGTGTACCTTGTGTGTCCCCACAAGGCTAGGAATATCTGAAAGTTTTGGCATTGTGGGGACATTCAGCTGGTCCCCATGAGGACAAAAGCTGCAACTTTTATTTTTTTCAAAAACCAGAAGTGCCAAAATTTGGTTAATGAGGTTAAGGTTAGGAATAGCATAGCATTATTATAGCTGCATTAATAATTATATTAGTGGAAGGTCCTCATAAGTATAGTCAGACAAATGTGTGTGTGTGTGTGTGTGTGTTTACTTCAGTCTCGTTGTTGAGATTCCACAAGTCAAGGTGTCCTACTCCATCGACGCAGGCGAACAGCGCAGGGTGAGCAGGAGACCACATGACGTCATACACGTAGTCGGAGTTGTCCTCGAACGAGTACAGCGGCTTAGTGTTCTACAAAGACACACGGACGAGAGACAAGGACACATCCTCTTAAAGTACAGTCAAATAGTCCACATCTATTCGCTGTGTGTGTGTGTGTGTGTGTGTGTGTGTTACCCTGGTGCTCCACAGCTTGACGGTCCAGTCGAAAGACGACGTCACAAACAGGTGAGAGAAATCGACAGGTCCGGTGGCCGTGTGGCAGTCGAGCCCAGTAACCGGTCCATGATGACCCTCGAACATCTCGCTGATCCCCGCTTTACTACACACACACACACACACACACACACACACACACAATTACATTTTGTTATCCAACATTTTTATCTCCAGGGCTGGATTAAGTCTTTACAGTGTTTCTTAATTCAGCACTGGGGCTTTTGCTCCGAGAGCTTTATTCATTAGTTATTACTCAGTTATTACTCAGTAGTTACACTGTAATAACCCTTAGTGTGATCATTATATGTATTTAACATGTACTGTGGTGCAAACTGGCATCACAGTCCAGCTTACATTAAAAAGCCTATGTGTTACACACACACACACACACACACACACACACGTGCACGCACCTGCCGTGTCTGCAGGCGGTATAGACGGTGCCGTCCTCACTGCCCACCACAAAGTTATTAACATCACCCAGAGGAAATGCCATGGATGTTACTGCCACTGGTTTAGACTGCTTAAACACCAGCTCCAGACTGTCCTACACACACACACACACACACACACACACACACAATCAAATAACACAATTGTGTTCTTTCCTGGTTGAAGTGGATGAAAATGATCATGAATGTTTCTCCTTATAAATGCACATTCTATCTGTGTGTGTGTGTGTGTGTGTGTGTGTGTTACCTGAGGTGTGGAGAGCATGTCCAGGCTCCAGGAGCACATTTTGCCGTCAGTAGAGATGCTGATGAGGTTGTGAGCATTCTGAGTCCCGACTACATTCACACAGTACACCGGGTGCTGCAGGGAGAAGGAGAGGACGGAGAGTGAAGGATTAATCCCAGTTTTTTTTGTTTTTTTTTAAAAACCTTGCTAGATGATAGTGATGATGATGATGATGATGAAGAAGAAAAAGATGGAAGAGTAAGAATAGAGAAGTGAGTACCGTGTGTGCGGAGGCCGAGAGAGGTGTCCTCTGTACTGGCGTCCGCTTGTTACTGCGATTGTCCCACAGGACGATCTGTCCCGAGTACGTCCCACCCACGACCAGGTTCGGGTGAAACTGTGCAAACGCTGCTGACATCACCGCCGACTGAGAGAGAGAGAGAGAGAGAGAGAGAGAGAGAGAGAGATTTGGAATAGAAAAAAAAATATTCAAAAAATAGCTTATTTTGAATAGAGGATTAAAAGAATACAACCTAGAATAAAAAATATTTTTGAAATAAAAAAAAGAATAGATTCAATTTTTTAATATATGAATAGAATAGAATATAGCAGTTAGAAGAATATTTTTTTATATTTTATATATTTTTAATGGATGTTTCAAAGAATAGAATAGAATTAGAATACAACTGATTTATATGGAAGATAAAATAGAGCGGAATAGAATTAGAGTACAATTAGAATAAAATTCGAAATAATTTTTGAATAGAACATAAAAACACAGGCGTAAAAGAATATAATAGAACAGGATAGATTACAATTTTTTTATAGCATAGATTTTTAATAGAGGATTGGAAGAGTAGAACCGAACAGAATCTGAATGCCATTAAAATAAAGTTATTTTTTAAAATAGAGGTTTAAAAGAACAGAATAAGACAAACTAGAATTAGAGTACAATGCAATGGAACAGAACCGATTTTAAACAGGAAAAGGTTTGCATCAGTAGAATTAAACAGAACAGAACAGAATAATTTGTCATAGAATAGAATTCTGAATAGAAAAGAATCGAATTAGAATAGTTTCAGTAGAAGTTTCATAGAATAGATTAGAGTAGAATATGGAGTAGTAGTAACAGTAGTGATATTGCAGTCGAAGTAGTGGCGATGGTAAGTGACGACGTGTCACACACACACACACACACACACACACACACACACACACACACACACACTCACACACCTGACAGTGGAAGACGTACTCCGCTGTTGTTTTTTTGTACTTCATGTTCCACACCAGCGCCACACCGTCCGGCTCGTGAGGAGCTTCTTCATTACTGCTGTAGGACGCCACTAACAACTCCGGGTACTGCAGGAGAGAGAGAGAGAGAGAGAGAGAGAGAGAGAGAGATTGAGTAACATAACATGAATGAATGAATGACTGAGAGGTGTGTGTGTGATCAGTGAACGCAGACCTGAGGTGACCAGTCCAGACAGGTGACCACTCGGTGTTTGGACCAGCGCTCGTCTGTAAACTGCCTGTTCAGAGACAGCTTGGTCCCAGCCTGGGTCTCTCTGCAACACACACACACACACACACACACACACACACACACACACTTGCATCGCATTTTGAACTCCTCCCGCAGGTTAAATGTTTCATCCGTGGGTTAAGGACACACGTTCCACCGCCTCTTGTTCACATTTTCAACATTGGTTCTCTGTGTAATTGTGAAAATGTAGTCTACTGTACATCAGTCAGTTGCTTTACACCATCTCATGGCTATGTTAAAAAAAACAACAAAAAAAAAAACACTTGGGCTTGAGCTGTCGTAGGAAAATAATCAACATTGATCCATTTTCCTATAACAGAATCACTCGTTCCTGTTATCACTTACATTACAGCTACTATAAATAGTTGTTCCTTCACCAGCCTCTTTTTCTTTTTTTTCTTTTTTATTATTAGACACTATTGTTCTGAGCTTCTGTTTCTGTAAATCTGACCAATCAGAATCGAGAACTCAACAGCACTGTAGTATATATATATATATATATGAAACCATGGGTCATCAGCTATTTATGGAAACGGCATATTTTTAATAACATATATCGCTTTACTTTAACTGTTACAAGACATTTATTGTATGTAATGTATAAATATACTGTAACAGTTAAAGTAAAACGATACGTGTTATAGTAGTCACGTATACGTTAAAAACAACGTATAGTGTGTAAAGAAGGAATAATTTGAGGATTGTGCTCATTTTTGCTGCTTTTCTGACGCAGATCTGGCAACCCTGTCGACCGGAACAGCAAGGGGCGGCGTTTCCTCTTGAATGTGGTTCATAAGCTTGTTCCATGTCCATCAGCAAACAAACACAAATCAAAACTGCCGTTCTGTGCAGCAGTTGTGTGATATTTGAGCCAATTATGAATCAAGACGTCTTTCTAGTTTGAGGCATAGCGCCAGCGAAGACGTTTTAAACGACCTGTATGACTGATACGCACACGGCGTCCTCACCCCTCTTTGTCCTGGAGGTCTCGCCCGCTGTAGTCGAAGCAGACGTCCACCTGCTCGGACAGAGCGCGCTCCACGATGCGAGAGCTGTGATCGAAAAAGGTCAGGAAGTCGTCCGCGTGCAGGATCTGCTGCTTCTCCTCCTCCGTCAGCTCATGAGGTGGCGCTAGAGAGCCGAAACAAGATGAGGATGGGATAAACAAACAACGCTGGAGCCTCACACACACACACACACACACACACACACACATATATATATACTCGTGAACACAGAATCCTTTACCTTCTTCTTCCTCAGCGTGAGGTTCGTTTTCCTGTGGAGACTCGAGAGCGGCCGGTGCCACTGCCAGATCCTCTTCCTCGATTTCCTCATCCGCTGTACAAAAGCACAGAGATCATTATAATATAATATAATAATGTGTGTGTGTGTGTGTGTGTGTGTGTGTGCGGGTGGGTGGGAGGGGTGTGTGGGTCGTACCATCTTTAGGCTGAGTGAGGACGGGTGTCTGAGTCTCTTTAGAGTACGACACGAGCTCTCGAGGAGGAAAGTCCACCTGAGTCACTTTAGCCATGCCGAGCCTGAGAGGACCTCGTCTGAGAGGGAACACACACACACACACACACACACACACACACGCTTTAAAATATTGTAGATTTCACAAAGTATAAAAGGGCTAGTACTGTGGGAATCTGGCAGTTTACTCAGACGTTGTTTTTATAGCAACACGCGCAACGTTAAAACAGCTACACGCCCAGTTACGACACCTTTAGCATCTCTGAATTGTTTGAGGAAAATCTGTTTAAAAATTGACAGGTTCCAACTTATCATCATTACAGTCTTTCCGACATTATATCAGTACTTTATCGCATTAACAGATAACTTATTAACGTTTTTAGCTCTTTTAGTCGAACTAATATAATCCATTTAAACGCAGATAAGAAATTCTGTGAATGTTTGCTAATACGCTACGATAGATGCCTAACATGGACGTTAAGTCAGCTAAATAAGCTAGCTAGAAATTAGCACCTGTGGTAAGTTTAGCTAGCTAGCTAGTTAGCAATGAATGTGAACTAAAGGGCTGACTGTTAATGTTATGAATTCACTTACTGCTTATTCAAATGACAAGATCTCTCAACCTTTTAACTTAACACACTACTTAACTTTGCTCGTGAGCGATGTTTATTTTGGCAGCTAATTTTTAATTATTAGTTTTAGTCTAGATTTAGTTTACGAAAACTATAATAATTTTAGCTAAGGTATTAACTAAACTAAAATGGCTTTGGTCGAAGAAACCAAATTCTTGGAATTTCCATAAAAATTTTTAAACTCTGCATACATTCTGTAAATCTTGTGAGATGTATGCAAATAAGGTAGCTAGTACGTAGCTATAACTAGTTACAACATAGACACGACAAAAAGCACTATTATTTGTAAGATAAAACATTTCATCAGGATAATATTCTGCTTCTGGTTGAGGAAGTGTCATTTCATTACATCACAAGATTCTACGTAGATCTGTGGTGAATTAACAAGCAAAAAAAATCAAACATGTCTTGGCTGATCAACTATATTTGGGGGAAATGGGAAAAGGTTGTACGTATCATTTCTGGCTGAAGTGATGGTGATCCTTTAAGGATACTGTTGTGAAACTGTAGTAACACTTCCTGCAGTGAGACACAGAGACACGTCTCCCTGCTTACGGTGTTGTGTTGTATTGTAACAGATGTGTGTGATGAAGAGTCTGGTGATCGGCAGGTGTGTCTCAGGAAAGCAGAGAGCGAGGGACAGAGAATTAGACCGACAAACAGAGATCAATACCCATGCTGAGAGTCTGAATGCAGCAGGAGAGTAGAGGGGTCAGGATCCCAGTGCAGAGTCCTGTTACACACACACACACACACACACACACACACACACAAAACACGCAAGCACACACAGACATAAGCATGCAGTCAAAAAGGAAATATGTGTTAGTAGAACAGCTGGCATACAGTGTTTAGTACAAACACACAGACATTATTTTAGTCACACGGTCATTAGCATGCGCATAGATATTATGTGTTATGAATCAGTGTTTACAGGTTATAAATATTACAGTTGTTAGTGTGTATCTTTTTTTGTGAGATGACGCACAATCAACAATCTCAGGTATAAGAAGTTGCTTTAAAGCAGCCAGAGACAAAACAGTGTGATTCAGTAGTGTACAATCAGATTAAAGAAAAGTGCAGAGAAGTGTGACGCCTCCTTCACTGGGACTGACAGGTCCAGAGGCCACGCCTCCTTCACTGGGACTGACAGGTCCAGAGGCCACGCCTCCTTCACTGGGACTGACAGGTACAGAGGCCACGCCTCCTTCACTGGGACTGACAGGTACAGAG
>CM074975.1:3116790-3133384 GCA_037576825.1 Pangasius krempfi | reverse complement strand
TGCCTGCGTGTGTGTGTGTCTGTGTGTGTCTGTGTGTGTCTGTGTGTGTCTGTGTGTGTCTGTGTGTGTCTGTGTGTCTGTGTGTCTGTGTGTGTCTGTGTGTGTCTGTGTGTGTCTGTGTGTGTCTGTGTGTGTCTCTGTGTGTGTCTCTGTGTGTGTGTCTGTGTGTGTCTGTGTGTGTAGGAGGAAGCGGAGATTCAGGCCGAGCTGGAGCGCTTGGAACGAGTGAGGAATCTGCACATCCGTGAACTGAAGAGGATCAGTAACGAGGACAGCTCCCAGTGAGTCCTCTCTCTCTCTCTCTTTCTGTTTTTCTTCTCTTTTCCTTTTTCTCCCCCCTCCACTCAGACTGTCTGGTCTACACACTCATTCTGCACGTGTTTCTCAAAAAACAGAAGCAGTCACATTAAGGAAAGTTTTACCTAAAACAATCATTTCCTGGCTTTTTTTTATTTTATTATTATTATTTTTTTGCCTGAGTTAGCTTGTTGAGCAAGAACCTAAATGGTGAAATGTAGAAATTCAGGCATTCACGAACATGTTTCCCTTTCGCATGTAACTCCTCAGATACAAGTAAAAGCGAAAATCGAGACCGTTAGATTTTGGAGATTCTGTTAGTGAGGCGCAGGAGCATCACAGACACACGGATCCGCTTAAAAACTCGCAGGACATGATCCTCGTGGAACGGAAGGCGGGATGTCGAAAGCAAGCGGTCATGTGCGAAAGCGTGGGATGTTTTTATCTCTCTCCATTAGTCATTCAGGACGTGTGTGTTGATGATAGAAGATATGAAATATATGACTCTCTGCTGTGGAATAAAAAAAAAAAAAAAGCTGTTTAATTGAATACGACGTATCGATTTTTGACCTGTTCGGTTTGCGTGTTTCGTTTCTAGGTTTAAAGATCACCCAACCCTCAACGACCGCTACCTGCTCCTGCACCTGCTGGGCCGAGGAGGATTCAGCGAGGTTTATAAGGTAACTCGGTCCATCAGTGCCGCCGTGCTCCGCTTCATCACCCCAGACTTTCACTTTCCCGATATTAAAATCCCCATTCCGGAGTTATTCCGGAGCCGTAATGTCCTTCCCCCTGCTGTTCCCTCCGGTGGAGGTGTGCGTGGAAGACATCGAGGACGTGGCGCGACACCATCACCAAGTTTCTGCTTCACATTTACAGACACGAGCCTTTTTTTAATAAACGTTTTTTTTCTTTCTTTTTCTTCTTGCAGTCACACTTTCACAGCGCTGTTTTCTTTCCCGGAGTGAAGCGAAAACGATACGATATGATTCGGTGAATAAGAGAATGAGAATAAGAGATGAGATTTACACAAGAATTGTCTGTTCTTTTTTTCGATAATAACCAATTTATGATTGTACAATTAATTTCAATCGTTGCCTGTGAAATAAATAAATAAATAAATAAATAAATAAATGTTCAATTTAGTGCGTCTGGTTTTACGTTTAAAATGGTCACATGACCCATACTCAAACTGATGAATTATTATTATTATTATTATTATTATTATTATTATTATTTTTGCGATTCAGGTCTTTGACCTGTTTGGTTTTGATTCATAACAGAATGAATTGATATAATGATACGATTCGGAGTCATAAGGCAACAGTTTGATATTTTTGATGATGCCCCTTAATCTAAATACAACACGATTTTGATTCACAAGGCACGATTTGATAGTTTTGACGATACCACCGAATCTGATACACTGATATGGTTCAGTTTAATAGTCTTCGATCGATATGTGACCAAGGGTGCGTCTCAATCAGCTCTCTAGCTCCCTAGAAGGTGAATCAGTATATCAGGTACACGAGTTGGGGCACTGGTAAGGACCCATTAGACAAGGACAAGGACCACTGGGACGCTGGTGACTCAATTTCCAGTGACATGACTGCGTACTCGCGTCACCTCACCACCGGTATTTATCAACAGGCAGGACCGATATCTTCGACATTATGTGTCCTATTAATTTGTTATATTAATCATTCACATTTCTGTCATGGTACTTCAAACAGGATCGGAGGCTAGCTAGTGGATTAAATGGATCACTTAAAGGGATAGTTCACCCAGAAATGAAAATTCTGTCATCACCCTCACGTCGTTCCAAACCCATAAGACTTTTTGTTCATCTTTGGAACACAAATGAAAATATTTCATAGCAGAGGAAGAAGGACGCTGTTTGCAGACTTCGTTCGTTAACATTCTAAGTCAATTTTGCGTTTCCTGGTTGCCAGAACCTTGAGAAACCTCCTTTGCTGTAAACAGTGCAGCACTTCCAGGGCCGCGAGGTTGTATCGCGAGAACGTCTGCTGGAAGTGGAGCTATTTTGTGACTAAAGAACTACTTTTTTTTTTTCCGCACACAAAGCATTCGTATCGCTTCATAAAACTGGGATCAAACCACTACAGTCACATGGATTCCTTTTACGATGCCTTTATGAACTTTTAATTTCGTGGACTGTAAACGGAGGGACAGAAATCTCCCAGGTTTCATTTAAAAATATCATCATCTGTGTTCCGAAAATGAAAATCTCGTCACGTCGTCGGGTTTGGAACGACGTGAGGATGAGTAACTGACGACAGAATTTTCATTCTTTTTTTTTCGAAAATCCCTTTATAACAAACCGTATATGGAACATCAGATAAAGTTAAACGTCGCTAACGTAAGTAATCATTTGAGAGCTACAGCAACGATAACGAGCTCCTTCCGTCTGTAGACGTTGACTGAGAGTTCGGCCGCCATCAGAAAATATGATGTCATTTCCTGTAAGGGAACACAATGAGCATCGATGCGCCCTGGTTTTTACCGCGTATCCTAGGATCTATTTTTTATTTTTATTTTTTTTTTAAAGCGACGGAACGTTCCGGTGCACTGGAAGCCTTTTGCGATTGAGACAGCCCTTAAAATGGCCGACTCCCTGATCAGTGCCCTGACTGCTGAACTAGAGAGCGGATTGAGACGCACCCCAGCTGTGCTCAGAATGTGTTCAGTTCAGTGGTGCCTGCTCTTAAGTTTAAAATGGTCACATGACTCACTCATATATTCAAACTGCTGAATTATAATAATAATAATAATTATTATTATTATTATTATTATTATTATTATTATTATTTTTACGTTTCAGGCCTTTGACCTGTTTGAGCAACGCTACGCAGCAGTGAAGATCCACCAGCTCAACAAGAACTGGAGAGAGGAGAAGAAGGAGAACTATCACAAGTATGTACACTTTCAGTAACCGCGATCTCTGCTCTGCTCAGCAGCACACAGGCCACAGTCAGTAACCGTATACCTACCTGATACACCAGGTACACAGTAGATGTGCCTAGTCACCATGGCAAATGGGCTTATTTTCCTGCTTTCACGCTTTAGTCTGTTCTTTGTTGATTGGCGTTTGTGCTCTTTTGTGCAGACACGCATGCAGAGAATACCGCATCCACAAGCAACTGGACCATCCCCGAATAGTCAAACTGTACGACTACTTCTCCCTGGACACGGACACGTGAGTCGCAGGGAAACCATCAGTGCAGCAAACGGGGGCTTTTATAGCGCCTGAAGAATCACACTGTGGTTCCATTAAACCTAGATAGTCCGTTCCAAATCCAAACGTTACAAAACTCCAAACTACATGCTATGCCATTCTGTCCACATACAAATGCTACACAATACACACAAGTACTGTAGATTTTGGACTTTAGGACACGCCCCTCTGAACTCTCAACTCTGTTTTTTTTTGCTTGGAAGGGAACAACACAGAGATGCACAATTCATACAAAGCATTAAAGCACTAGCAGTTTTTATCTCCCATAATGTCTGTACTGCCTCTGAAACAGCACTGTAGCACCCTCTTCTGGCACGTAGTTCAGTTTAGTGTTTGTCCCATTGGTGCTGCTTTTAATCCCATCCGTCTCTAAGGTTGATCCTGATCCTTACTTTCTAAGCAGCTTTGAGTCTGGTGTTTGGATATCAGGAATTTCTGGCAGTGTGGGATTTTCTGTATTATTGTTAGCACCGAGATACCGCTGGAGTAGGAGACCTACCGTAAATACACTAGTAACTGGGCACATCACACACTAACGCAACATGCTTTGTGTAATTATTAGTGCTAAGCATGTGCCGGAGGACGAAAGACGAGTGGTCGAACGAACGTTTAGGAATGAAAATGAATAGAAAACTAGCAAGGCGAACTTTTATGCCTTCAAAACAGGCTGAAATTGTCGTAAAATAATATTTACGTCGTACTTCGATTACTACCAATAAATGTGCAGCGAAGGCAGCGACTTGAAGTGATTGTATATAAGACAAAAAAGACAATTTGTTGGCTGTATTATAAAAGAAATAAAAAATTTATGAGGGATTTAGACGTAGACCTAAATTATTCTAAATTCGAAAAAAAAAAAGCTTTTATACTGAAAAAATTGACAGAATGAAAATACTTTAACTGCATACGTTCATGTTTCATCAACTTCTTTGCTCAGTGTGTGTGTGTGTGTGTGTGTGTGTGTGTGTGTGTGTGTGTGTGTGTGTGTGTGTGTGTGTGTGTGTGTGTGTGTGCCTCTCGTGGGTGGAGCTGAATGTAGACCAAACAAGAGTCTAAATATTGTTGTATATCCAGACACCACTCTAGAAATATGTGAGGAATGAGGATGAAAGTGGGGCAGGAAAAAAAAAACAAAAAAACGAAGCCATCTTGATCAATGAGAAACGTGATTCGCGACCAGATTTACGTGTGCGGTGGGGGTAGGGTGTGTAATCTGTATTGTAATCCTGTATCTAGACAATAACAAGACAATAAAAGCGCAATCGGAGCCGCGTATGCACGAGCTGAGTTGTGTCCTGCTTGTTGACTGTGCGTCCAGGTTCTGCACGGTGTTGGAGTTCTGCGAGGGGAACGATCTGGACTTCTACCTGAAGCAGCACAAGCTGATGTCCGAGAAAGAAGCCCGTTCCATCGTCATGCAGATCGCCAACGCCCTCCGATACCTCAACGAGATCAAACCGCCGATCATTCACTACGACCTCAAACCAGGTGAGACGGGACTAGCTGCGTCCGCTCTTCTGTCCGACGCCATTGTGTCTCGCCCGGTGCTTTGTCCCCCGGACACGCATTACTAGTCGAGTTAGCTAGCAGCTAGTTATTGGTTTTGTTAAATAGAATGCAATGTAGGGCAAAGTAGTGATACTGCTTAAGTGTGACAGTGTCAGTATGTCTGTCACAAGATGGCCGCCAGCCAGGTCTTATCACGATATCAAGTCGTGTCCCACAAACCGTACTATACACTATGCACTTGCGCTATGTACTCTACCATCTAGGGTGGTATCGTCTCAAATGGGATGCTAACGTTTTTTTAAATTTATTTATTTTTTTAACTAGCCCTTTCCCAGTCGGTGGCAAATTATGTCAAACGCACGTAAAGCTATGCCGCTAGCTTTAACAGAATACACCAAGTCAACGAAAATTAATTTCTTCATTTCACTGTTTGTCACTTTTACATTTTATGCCCGACATGACCTTTTTTGGATTCGGAGCAAATCTGAGCCAGCGTCAGCGCCTGGTAGCCCCGCCCCTCTTCTGCAACGTAAGCAAAGCTGCGACCGTCGAGTGCAGGACGTGTCCAACATTTCGCGCTTCGTTTTTTTCCGGTTGAATAAGTGCATCATCCGGGTACTTGAAGTGCACTTCTCTTTCTTCTTGTTGGAATTTTCAGTGTGAACAGACCACTCGCACTATTGATACTACGAAATGGCGTAGAACAGTGCGTAAGTATGCGATCTGGGACGCACCTCAAGATTTCGCCCATTCGCCAGCATAGCTATCTCTAAATCAAAAATGCGATGGTAATGTCTTGCGCGAACATGTGGAAAGCCCCTGTGTCCTGACTGTTTGGATGTCTTTTGAATAACCGTCCAGGATTCAGGATTTTTCGTAGGTTTTCAGAGGACGTAGGTGCTGTCTGGGTGGTGGTTGGGCGGGTTTGAAATTATTCGTAGGAAATTTTATGCTATTTTACGTTTTTCACATTGTTTTTCAACCATTTCTTTCACGTCTTTTTTTGAATCCTGTGGAGTAGACCGTGTTTTCAGAAATATGTCTTCAGCTTCTTTTGGGATGATCTCAACTGCATTTTGGAAAAAAAAACACACCATAGCTTTATTTAGCTACCGAGCCACGTCAGATACTAACCTTAGTTCAGTCGCGGGATCTCATGTAATGACAACTAACTAGCTTCGCTGGCTAACGTAATTTAATCCCGTACATGAATATCTATGTATGTTAGCTATTTTAGGTAATTTCTTTAGTTGTAAAAATAGGCTACATTCGTTATAACGTTTATCTATCCGGTAGAAATCAAGGCACATGGCGGTTTTTTTTTTTTTTTTTTTTTTTTGGGGGGGTGGTCTGTCAGTGCATAGTAGGGCTACATAATATATCGAACTTATTGAAATATCGCAAATGTAATTGTCGCGAGATGCATATCGTAGTTATCAGCTTGCGATAACTGAATGATTTTAATACTTATGAAAAGTCGAAGTTTTTTATTTATATATAATGCTCTCACCGTTGCTTTTATATACATTTTGATATGTCGCCTAAATACCTTTTTACGTTAGTTTGGCTCAAGGCGCTGCTCCTAAGTGTTCGTATGGTAGGGAAAACCCTGATTTTTCCTCTTTACCTCCCGTTTTTTTTCTTCCCCAGTACAAAAGTAAATGTTGGCATGTTTGATCCCAGTATAAAATAAATGCAATACCTAATTAATAAATGAATGCAGCTGAATGGAAAGGTGTAAAGCTGTTTGACAGATCCAGTGTGTAATAAGTGAAATGTGCTCCCAGGTAACATCCTGCTGGTGGACGGTACTGCGTGCGGAGAGATAAAGATCACCGACTTCGGTCTGTCGAAGATCATGGACGACGATAACTACGGTGTGGACGGTATGGACCTGACCTCGCAGGGAGCAGGGACCTACTGGTGAGCCAGGTTCATCTCTACTAAGAGCTTGTGGTTTTTTTAACTGAGATAAAGAGAAATGAAAATCTAAACAGCTGATATTCCGCTGGTTTAACAGTGTTGCGTATTTTTTTTTTTTTTTTTTTTTTCTGATGCAGGTATTTACCACCAGAGTGCTTTGTAGTCGGAAAAGAGCCGCCAAAGATCTCGAATAAAGTGGACGTCTGGTCTGTGGGCGTCATCTTCTTCCAGTGTCTCTATGGACGCAAGGTGCTTAACACACATCACAAAAAAACGTCATGAGTTTTTAACCTGATATTTCTGCTTCGTTTATTTTAAACGTTGTATACGTGACATGTTGGGTTCTAGCCAGAGCTGGGTAATATGTCTCAATTCGCTTTCTGAGCTAAAGGGAATAAAACGTGCACAGCGAGGGGAAAAGGCACGCAGAAGATGCAGATTTGCTTCTAGTACGTTGTCTAGGTGAACTTTGACCCTTGAATTTGCAAGCCTCAGTCTCGAGCCAATAGAAAACCAGAAGGCGGGACTGTGATCTTGTTTTTCGGTTAAAAAAAAAATGGAAGGGCTACTAATTATTTAACACTCGTGTCCATTTTTCACTTGCTTTTTTTTTTTTTTTTTAAAGTTTCTTTTTCCCCCTACATGCACTAGGGTTTGTCTGATAAAATTCCAGTTTTGTTCTGGTATCAAGACAAAGGCGTAACATCCTCAAACCTCATCCCCAGCCTCTAACGTTTTACACGTAATCCCGTTTGATCTGGTTACAGTCTGAGAGGCAAGAGAGAAAATCCAACATGGAGGACAGATTCAGAAATACGAGTCCATGGATGCCTACATGCTCGTCTTTTTTTTTTTTTTTTTTCTTTTTTTTTTTTTTTTCTTTCTTGATCTAAAACAAATACCTGTGTATATACTATATATAAAGATAAGAAGTGTTACTGTGTTTATTGTTGATGCTGGGAGCTATTTTTTTTGCCATATTTACCCCTGGTTTTTTGTGTGTGTGTGTGTGTGTGTGTGTGTGTGTGTGTGTGTGTGTGTGTGTGTGTGTGTGATATTGTGCAGCCGTTTGGCCATAACCAGTCTCAGCAGGACATCCTCCAGGAGAACACCATCCTCAAAGCCACTGAAGTCCAGTTCCCTCCCAAACCCGTGGTCAGCAACGAAGCCAAGGTCCACACACACCACACACACACACCACCCACACACCACACACCACACCACACACCACCCACACACACACACCACACACACACACACACCACACCCACACCCACACACCACACCACACACCACACCACACACCACACACCACACCACACACACACACACCACACACCCACACCCACACACCACACCACACCACACCACACACCACACACACACAACACCCACACACACACCACCCCACACACCACACCACACACCACACCACACCACACCACAACACACACCACCCACACCACAACACACCACAACACACACCACCCACACACCCACACCACACCACACCACACCACACACCACACCACACACACACCACACCACACCACACACCACACCACACACACCACACCACACCACACACCACACCACACACACCACACACACACCACACACACCACACCCACACACACACCACCCCACACCACCCCACACACCACAACACACCACCACACACCACACACACACACACACACACACACCACACCACACCACACCACACCACACCACACACCACACACACACCCACACACCCACACACCACACACACACCCACACACCACACACCACACACCACACACCACACACACCACACCACACCACACACCACACCACACACACACACACCCCCCACACACATCACTGTACGCTCGTGGCAGCTCCTCACCCCGAGGAGTAATCTGTTGACTCGTCCCCTCTTTCTCGTTGTCTCCGCGCAGGCGTTTATTCGGCGCTGTCTGGCTTACAGGAAGGAGGACCGTTACGACGTCCACCAGCTCTGTAGCGACTCGTACCTGCTCCCTCACATCCGGCGAACCAATTCATCTGGAAACCTGCAGGCCACGCCCACTAGCCCCGCCTCCTCCTCAATCATCTCATACTGATCTCATGTTGATCTGTCTGGCTTGAAAAGTGATTGACTTTTTTTTTTTTTTTTTTTTGAGCGATTGCCCTTGTGTGTAAGGTGGGGGAAAGTGGGAGGGGTTTACTAAGGACACACAGTTCTGGCTACGGTTGCCATGGCGAAAGTGCACTTGATGGGATGTTGAGCACAGGTGAGAGAGGGAGGAAAAAAAAACTTGAATACTAATGTCACAAGGTGGCTGGGTTATACACAAGTGTACAGGGTGTGTGTATGTGTGTGTGTGTGTGTGTGTGTGTGTGTTGGGAGAGGGCATTACACTTCACACTTTTCTGTTATTTCTTTGTCTTATATCCCCTACTGTGTGTGTGTGTATCAGAGATGCTGTTGGGAAATTTTGTGTGTTGGCATATGTGAACTATTTTTTAAATTGTGCATAGACTGGAGATGATCTTCCTCCTCCTCCTCCTCCTCCTGGTGTGTGTGTGTGTGTGAGAGAGAGAGAGAGAGAAGGTCCAGGGTAAACTTGATTTCTTCAAACAGATAATTCTGGATCAATTTTTTTTTTTTTTTTTTTTAAACCAATCTCTCTTGACCTCTGATGTCATCAGTGTGCGCCTTTTGAAAATTCCCACATTGGATTTATTTTTTTTTTTCCTGGCCTCGCACAACACAGTGCACTCTTTAAGGTCTCGCGTCTGAGAATATACTGTGAGCGCACGCTTTTAACGCACCATGATCACATTGGTGTAGAAAAAATGTCCCCTAGATGTCGCATCTTCGCTGAGGAATGCAGCGAGTTACTATGGCAACGCCTCTTACGCTGAACGCAAGTGTAACTCTGAGCGTTCACGGAGATAGATTGTGCTGCAGCACCGTAAGTCCAGGGGGGTGGAGTGGGATCTGATCTTATAACCCTAACCTACACAACACTGCACAACACATTAAACACGCCTACGCAGCCTGAAACACGCCACTCTCTGGACGTTTGGCTCGACTCCGCCCTGGTAGTAGGAGCTGGATCAGGTCTGACTCCACCCCATGGATTTTTTTTTTAACTTGGTGTTACGCGGCGAGGGGTACTTGTGTTTTACGTGGTCACTGACTTCAGTTCCCTGTCTTAGTGCTGTCCGTATATTCCAGTGTTTTCAAGCTAATATCTATCCACTGATTAGCGTTCTCCTGCACTGAGACATCAGAAAACCTGTTTATGTCAAACTTACTTAAAATCGCAGTGTAAAGGCAGGCACTGAAATCCATAAATAAGCTAACCGTGTGACTCTGTAGAACACAAATTCAAAACTAGAACCTCAAACTAATGGTGTGAGGATGAGCAACGCTGCTGTTATGCAGGTTTCTCCAGTTTTCTAGCACTGCAACAAAGGACAGAGGTTTCGTGGTGTCCATGTGCCATTGGACCCACACGAGTCCTTCTCTGAAACAACAAATTGTACAGATTTAGAGCTTCATTTCCAAACGTTTGAAGAATTTGTGTTCGTTTATCAGATGTAGTAAAGTTTATATCGTGTGTGTGTGTGTTTGCGTCAGACGAACCGAACTAAAATTTCCTCCTAAAGAAAGTTTCGCTAACGCCGATTTCTTTCGAGCTAACGCGCATATGTTGCACCCGTGATGTAGGAAGTTCCAGACACAGCTTATTTGCATATAGCGACGCCCACAAATTCCATAAAAGGTGAAGTGTGTGGACAGCCAGGAGCACGAAATGAACCCTCAGGGTACAAGCTGAAAGGCTGATATGGAAGTTATTTTGACTCAGTATTGTGCCAAAAACTATTTAATAATATGTAATAATAATGAGTGAGTGCTAACTCTTCCGTTTATACTACACCATTTCTTCTGTCATAACTGAATGATTATTTATTTATCGAATGAGTTTTATTTGTCTTAATTTAGTGTGTGGGCTGTTTTTTTTTTTTTTTTTAATCTTTATACTCTTTAGTTAAGGCTAATAATCTAAAATGGCTGGTTTACACACACTGTTCTTGACTGTACTCTTAGTCACCGAGCTAGTGAACTAGCATGAGTGTGTGGGTTTTGTGCGAGACTTGAAAGCTCTTCTGTAAGTCACTGTGGCTAAAGATGTCTGCGAAACACAGTAAACATCATAAAAATAAGCAATTTAAATTCAGCAGTAAATTCCACATATAAAAGTGCAGTAATCCATGCACATGATTGACCTCCTTTACTGATGGAATGCATCAGCTGCCCCTAGACTTCTGTTTATTATCCGCGAGTTTGGAAGAAATGTATTTTCCGTTCTTCTCTCAGTCAAAGGAGGCGTGTCCGTTCTTGTCCACGGTCAACACACGCACTCTACGTGATCAGGACGAAATCAGCTTAATGAACTGAAACACAGGAGGAGTGGGAGGAGCATGCAGTGCACGCTGATGACATCAGATGGCAGTGATTGGTTGAAATAAATGGCAGGTGACGGTCATGTTTTAGAACGAATCACGTTCATCGCAGGTCCGGGATCTCCGCTGAAGCAATGTTCACGTTGCTGCTACTCAGTGTTGCTTTTTAGTTTTCAGTTAGGCCTGTTTTTTTTTTTTTTTTTAAATACTGTACAATTTAACAACAGATGTCATATATGAGAAGTTTAGCTGCCAGGAATTTGCAGCATGTTGATACATAATTTTTTTTGTCAGGTGTGTGTGTGTGTGTGTGTGTGTGTGTGTGTGTGTGTGTGTGTGTGTGTGTGTGTGAGTAACAACAACAACTAAGCTAACAAACAGAAAGTGGGCCTGACCCCGCCCCCAAATGGCTGATCAAACCGTGCAACCAACCAGAAGCCGGAGTCAGCAGTGCTCGGTCAGTTTTCTTCTCTTCATCCCCCCACCCCCTTCTCTGCCCTCCCTGTCTCTGAAATGCTGCTGCCGTTGTAGGGAATGTAGCCAAAAGAGAAATAAAAATTCCTAAAGCTATTTTAATACACCTGCTTCGGATGCTTTTATTGGCTGACTGACTGACACCACACCCACGCAAAGCCACCTGTAAGGAAACGGTCCGAGACGCACTTCAAACGCCGTACGTCACGACCCGGCCAGGATGCCGACGTACTCCAAGCTCAAAGGTCGTTAGCCGATGTTAAAAAGAAGCAAAACGGTTTCTCACCAGCAAAAAAAAAATCTCGAGTTTAATCTTTTAAATAGGTGGATCAGACATGTTCACAAATCTCCGCCCCCAGGGGTCTACCATGGCCCCTAAAAAGTCAAAACCTGTATATTTAAAAAAATATATATAAAATGCTGTGTCCCATACCATGCTAGTAAGATTGGTGCACAGGATTGTGGGTTATCGAGTCCACAAAGTTGATCTATGCAACACACACACACACACAGCGTTATTGTAAAACCTCAGGTACTTTATTGCTTGTGTGCTTTTGTCACAAGTTTTCAATCCTGCACAAGCTCAAATAGTTCCATTTATTCACTGGTCTATATAGTGTGTATGAGTTTCTGTATGTGTTAATCTAATCAGCAGAAAGAGCTCACTGAGAGGGAGAGGGGACACGCTTTCTCTCTCGCTCTCACACACACACACACACACACACACGCAAACACATTCCCGCTTATTCATCATTCAAATAAAAAGTCTAATCACAACAAGGGAAACATACAATCCATACATGTAATAGACAATAACAACCTTTAAAGTTACTTTAACTTTACTTTTAGAGAATTTAAAAAACAAAAAAATAAACAAAAAAAAGAATAAAGTAAGCGACAAACTCCAAAGGCAAAAGAGATGGAATAGAAAGACAAAATCCAGAGAGGCTGCATGTTCATGTAAAGCTGGATATCAGTGTGCACAGTGCAACGAGTTACACGCATCAGAGTTTGTACGTCTCTTTAAAAGACTCTGGAATTATTGAATAATTTCCAAATCGAGATTTAATTATTAATTTGGGGAACACAGTACAGGAAATCTGACTCGTCTGATGTTAAACAGTACAGAGTCACAGAGTTCTTAAAAGCCCTGTTTTATTATTAAATCGTATCTTATCGAGATGCTAAAAGCACACGCGTACGCTTTGTATCCTTGAGCGTTGGTATAGAATTTTATAAACGTAGCATGACATTTAGGTTTGCTAACAGTGACGGCGGAAATAAAGTAGTGCTGCATATAGAATATTGTGAACCAACGCCTAAAGCCTAATCTCACGCAGGTTTCTTCTAGTGGAATAAACAACTCTTTCGTTTTCAACTTATTAACACCGACAGCAGGCCTCTCTGGATTCGTCTGGATTTAAAACCCTGTTCTTTTACCGCATGCAGCCGTCACACTGCCCGTCCGTGTCCTTCTCAGTGTGTCCTCGTGAGCGATTTGTACGTGTTTCTGCCCGCTGGATCTTTATAGACTGAATAAATACATTTTCTGTGACGGGATCGGAGTGAGGGAGCGAGAGAGAGATATAGCTATATATATATGGGGAGAAAAAGAAAGAGAGAGAGAGAGAGATAGAGACAGGCCTGTTTTAGGATGCAGATAAAAAGCCTGGTTGTTATGACGACTCTGCGGTGACATGGACGTGTGCGCACGTCTCCGTCCTGCTCGTCGCCGTGACGACGGGCGTCTCTGCGGGTGTCTCGGTCATGGCGGCGGTGGCGTTCGGCGTAGCGTCCAGGATGAGCGCCGGCGTCTGATTGGGCGTCAGGGAGCAGGTTGCCGGGCCGACGGGCGGAACGAGGTCAGAGGGAAGGGACATGCTAGGCATTGGGGCTAGAGTAGAGGGAAGAGTGGAGGGCAAAACGCCGGGCATGCTGGGAATCGGGGCCATGCCAGGCAGGTTGAGAGGAGGGAGGGGGGCGAGAGGAGGCAGAGACGGCAAACCTGCAGAGAAGAAACAGCAACGCACGTTCAGGTCCACATCGGTGTTTCCCGAGGACACACAGGACATAAGCATAAGCGCAGTACGGTTTCCATGTCGTCCTTCTCTAACGTGAGAACTGGAGCGTGTGCGTATACACGGGGTTTTACGGTAACCACCAGGTGCTCGGGGTGGACAAAGCCGCTGCTCGTAATTTAAATTTAATTTAATTTAATTTAAACGTAGACACTAGAAATGTTTATACACACTCTCTAGCTTTCGATTTTAATAAAATGCTGTTGCATACAGTAATTAATTAGGAGGTGCACGTGGAAACTTTTCATGTAAGCATCCCGAAAAAAATATAACTAACTGATCAAGTTAAACCTGCAACTGCTGGATTTTATTTTGCCGCATTCAAAACATTCTCCATTTTCCCTGACAGAAAGCTAGAGCGCAGCGTTAGGGTATTTTTCAAGCTACAGAATCGGGCACGTGTTGAACCACTCCTAACGTGAGATGGGAGGGAGGGAGGGGGCGGGGCTTCCAGAGGGCGTCGGATAATATCGGAGAAATCGAAACCCCTAGGCAACTGTTCAGATTCCAGATTCGACCATCTCTTCTGCTTTTTTTTTTTTTGTAGGAACAAAAAGACTTCTGGGGTATTTTTGAGTGATAACCTCGTATGAAAAACATGTCAGAGGTTTGCAGATCTGACGGTGGTGAAAACACAAGCGAGTGGCGTGCTGTGTGTGTGTGTGTGTGTGTGTACCTGTGGTGGAGGAAGGAAGGCCGGGGATTCCTGTTAACGATACTCCGCTGAGGTCTGGGAGAGGGATGTTCAGGTTGGGGAGGTTAGGCAGGTTGGGCAGCGGGGGAAGGCCAGCAGGTAACTGCATTAACCCTGAAACAAAACCGTGTTTGACGTTTGTTTAATTACAAGCCAAGCCCAGGGGTCACTGCAGGTCAAAACACATTCAGAAGGAGGACAGCACAGCTGGCTTTTAAAAATCGGCCATGTTACACGCGCGCTGTTATATACGAGAGTTTCGATAACCCCAAAATGGGCGTTTTTAAAAAAAATTTTTTTAATGCGGCTCTGCGTTCTCAAACAAACGCTAATTAAGCCACGCCTTCTCTGCCAGCATGTTATTTACAGCAAGATGTACTACGATTGACGCTTTTCTTCTTCCGAAATATATAAATATGTCATTTAGCATTCGTGACTCGAAACACGAGAAGCGTTACCACATAACAGACTAAACGTCGATATCAAGATCCGAGCGCTGAGTACTGGCCGATACGGAGAAGTTTCAGATCAGATTCCAAAATCAAATCTTATTCTTGCGTTAAATTAAAGGTAATAATTCTCTCGTACGGAGACATAATGATCTTTACACCCGTAGGTTCACTGGTTGCTTTGTTTCCTGTTCAACACGTAAGCTTGATTAGCATGTCTGTTGCTACGGAGATCGGATAACGTAAGCTGATCTGAGTTCAGTTAATTAGAATGAAGAAAATAAAAATAAAATGAATCGCTCGAGTTTGAAACAGGGACCAGGGGTACTCGGGAACCAGGATCGAGAGACACTGTGTTAATGTGTGGGTGATGAGGTGTAGGACAGACAGAGTGTGTGTGTGTGTGTGTGTGTGTGTGTGTGTTTGTTACCTGGTAGCGTAGTGGCGGGGTTGACCGAGGGCAGCGTGCCCATGGCTGGGGTGACCTGAGTGGGCAGCAGGGGGACGGTGGGCACACCTGAAAACACCACCACGTTAGGGATGTAACCAAATACAGAAATGAACGGACGGTGCGCTATTGAGCAGAAAAGGAGCCGGCACCTGTCTGAAGCTCGGTGGGCATGATGGGAGGAGCCGAACTGATCGACAGCCCAGACAGGCTATCCTCAAGTCTAGTGGGGGCGGGTGCTGTAACAGGAGGCGGGGTTACTGCAGACAGCTGAACCTGAGCCGTGAAAAACAAAGATACAGATCAGAAAAATCACAAGCTTGTGTGTGTACACACACACACACACACACAGACACACACACAGACACACACACAGACACACACACAGACACACACACAGACACACACACAGACACACACACACACGTCCATGTAATTCTCCCGGGCCAGTGTTTAGCCCACAGTCACGTGACTTTACAGCACAGAGCGGCGTTGTTTTTAAAATAAATAAAATGGCGTGTGTGGGAAGTGAAGGTCGAACCTCAGTGAAGCCGTCCTTCAGTGGGCTCGCCGGCGCGCTGGGAGTGTGTGAAGGGAAGCTGATCTTCTTCCCCTCCTCGAACGGCCGAGTGGGAATCCTGTGCAGGTAACCGTAGCCAATACCACAGCCCAGACTGAGAGCGAGACCAGCGAACGAAAGGGAAAAAAAAAATGACATCACTTCACTGCATTGCTGTTTCGGACTGTGACAGGAAATCAGGCTTATTTAAATAGTTTTATATAACAAAGGATTATTACACATAAATGGCCAAAAGTTTGTGGACACCTTAACATCACACCTATGTGGTTCTTCTACAAACTGTTACCACAAAGTTGGAAGCGCACAATTATATAGAACGTGTTTGTATGCTGTAGCGTTACAGTTTCTCTTCACTGGAGCTAAGAGGCCCAAACCTGTTCCAGCATGACGATGCCCCTGTGCACAAAGCGAGCTCCATGAAGACA
>CM074975.1:3106107-3112044 GCA_037576825.1 Pangasius krempfi | reverse complement strand
ACACACACACACACACACACACACATATATATATATATATATATATATATATATATATATATATATATATATATAAACTGTGTGACGTAATACCAACATGGCTATAGATTATGGCTATAGACATGGCTATAGTTAATCTATAGCTATAGATTAATAATGTTTCAATAAAGTACATCCTACATTCATAAATCTCTCTCTCTCTTTCTCTCTGAACATATAGCCACCTTCCGTTATCGTTGATGTTGACGTCACATCTCAAATATTAACCAATCACAGAGACGAGGCTGGAAAATAACTAACCAATCATAGCGGAGGAGGCGGGATTTGTCAATTACGGGTGGGATAAAAAAATGAAGCTGGTTGAGAACGTATTTGTGGCGCATAGGGTCCAGAAAAAGTCTCCCGGTTATAAAGAGGTTAATACATTATAATAAATATCATCATACAGAGATTTAAATACTTTATAGGATTATAAATTCTGTTTGGAATTTGAGATGTGAGATTTTTTTTCTCTATAAAGCGACACAGTGTTGAGTTATTTTAAGTGCTGAAGTGCCGCCATCTTGTGGTAGGAGGGGGTTACTGCACTCTTCAAGAAACTAATCAGGAAATAATAATAATAATAATAATAATAATAATAATAATCATAATAATAATCATAATAATAATAATAATTTTAAATTCATACATTATGTGTTTTTATATTCAAATAATATTTTAAATAATATTTAAATACAAATTTAAATATATATATACACATATAATTTTGTAAATATGTGAATTTCTAAATTTGTAATAAATAGGCATTGAATTGTTGTTTATTCATCATTAATGCAAAAAAGAAAAAATACAAAAACAACTATGGCCCTTTACATGTACATAAATCTGAGTCTGGACCCTGTATTACAGCAAAAATCTGTTTAAAAATAATTAAATAAATAAAGAAGATGTAAATAAATAAATATAAATAAATAAATAAACACATTCATTAACTAAGTTATAGGAACATAGTAATATACTTTATTGCATTGATAATGCATTAAAAAAAATCATCGAGAGAATTTGTGTAGCACTTTTTTAATAATCTTTTACTAGAAGGTCGATAAACGAGGCGCATGATGAGTGAGCGAGTGAGCCAGTGGCACAGAAGCTTTCAGCCGAGGAAGAAGAAAAGTCAGCTGGATCCAGGACTCAGCAGGGAACTCCGTCCTCCTCTGCTCAGTCTCATGAGGAATTTCTCACTGGGGGGTAAAAAGCATCTGCAGATCTGCTTTGAGACAATCTGTGCTGTTTAAAGCGTCCAAAAATAAGCCTCGGATCTGCCTACGACTGAGAGAAACATTTCATTTTAACATTTTTTTTAAATTAGGAAAGAATACTGGACTACTGGGTTACAGCGCATTAAATCTACTCTGTTATACATTTCATAGTATACATTTATTTATTAAAAAAACAGATGAACAAAAACGGTCTATTACATCGAATCGATTTGATTTGGGCATTTGTGGTAGGAAGGAGTTACGACACTGTCCATGAAATACTCAAGAAAAACAGAAATATAGTAAAATAGCATAAATCTGTTACATATACACCTCCAGCCACTTTATTAGGAACACCATACTAAGACTAAATAGGATCCCTTTTGGTCTTAGAACAGCCTCGATTCTTTGTGACACGGATTTCTTTGAGATTCTGGGTGTTCCTGCCAGATGAGCTGCTTTGAGTCTTTCCAAAACTGGGATTTTCACACACAACATTCTCTAGAGTTCGGGCAAAATGGTGCGCAAAACAAAAAACATCCAGTGAGCAGACAGAGGAGAGAATGATCTGACCGGTTCGTGCTGATAGGAAGGATACGGTGACTCAAATAACCACTCTGTGCAACCGTGGTGAGCAGAAAAGCATCTCCGAACACACAGCTTTTCATTTTTCGTGAAAGAACACACCACACTGCTGTTCAGTAAGAGCTGATCAATTTATTGTTGACTCTATTATAGATTTATATATATATATTTTTATTTATATATTTATATAGAGCTTAAAAACAAACAACAAGAATTTCTACCGTCTACTAGATTGCGTTTGTACAGGAGAGTGTAACAGTGTTCACATGGCGTGTTTGCGGGTCAGAGTGCCGTCCTTCAGTAGGAGCGTTTCCCTCCATACATCCGTACGTTAAACACACACACACACACACACACACACACACACACACACACATACTCACACTTTACAGACTGAAGGAAAAACGACATTGTGCAAAGTGTCACAACTGCTGGATGCAAGTTTTATATACAACAATAACATCATATTATCATATATATTTTATAATACATTTAAAGGAACAATTCAGAAAACAAACAAACAAACAAACAAACAAACAAACAAACAAACAGCAAATTTACAGAATGCTCCCTTTTACTCCAGATGTAGTCGATCAGCCAAGACGTCGCTGGTGTCTACATCTGGGTCTGTCATTTTTTTAAATTAATTTTTTAATATATTACATATTATTGTATTTATTTTCCACAATCTGTACTTTTCCCATGTTTTCCTAAACACCAAATTCTTCTAAATTGTGCTTTTTAAAAAAAAAAAAAAAAAAAAAATGGCAGAGATTAAGCTGCTCGTAAATTCATTGCTTTGAAACATTCAGTCAAAGATACACGCGACGTTATCACTGATACACCACACACTGATTGCACTGAAGAGGTCAAGGGCCTAAACAAACAACACCCACACACACACACACACACACACGCACACACACAGAGAATAAATATATATCGTATATATTTATATATAGTTTTTTAAAATATACTGTATATATACTGTAAGTACCAGCTTATCTGAAGGAATACGGAATAGAAAGTGTGTAAGGTCTTTGGCTCACAAATTCACGACTGGACCATAAACGTATTTATATACAGAAATATGATGTAGATACAACGATACGTTACAAACAAATTAAACCACCGCCATCGCAAACGTTCCAACACGATTTAGGCATGTGCCGATAATGCAGGGCGCTAGATAGCAAGCTGTGACCAAGCTAACATTAAGCTAACAATTTGGCTTTATCCAAAATCACTACTGTATATATATAATTAGCATAAGTGTTAACATGCGATTTCGCAAATTTAGCTAGCTAAGACATTTTGCTCTCAGACACGCTCATAATCCCATTTCATGATTTCAAGATGAAATTGTTAGCTAGCTAGCAACTGTTATATGGTGAGCTAGCGCTAATCTTTCCCTTGTTAGCATGAACCAGCCACTATCCATGTCCAAAAATCACCAGCATAGCATACGCTATTTAGCAAAAATAGTTAGCTAGCAAGCCATGACAAGCTTTTCTAGTTAGCACAAACAAACATGTTAAGCATTTACTGTTAAATGAAAATTTTGTATCAGCACATGCCTAGTCACAAAATAAATAAAATATATTTTGTGTATATATATATATATATATATATATATATATATATATATATATATATATACTTTCAGATGGAGTCGTGTATTCATCATGTTTTCCAGAAGATTCTAACTTCAGAATATTAACAATTCTGAATAGACTATGGCAGAACCCATGGAAGTTTGGTTAGCAACCTGATCGTTGCGCTAAGTCGAATTCCACCATAATCTCAGTTAAACAGATGCTTTTCTGAGTCATTTTGCAAAATATCTGAGGGAAATGTTGATATTTCTGATACTTCTATTCTGTTTCCATCATCACTGTGACTTTATATTGTCCATATAAAGACTTTTTTAACTACAAACAAGCTAGCTAAGCTCTTAGCCTCTATGAACGAATGTGGCAGAGTTTGGGCAAATGAGAAACTTCCCGTTATTCCCACTTACATCATTTATAAATTATTATTCATTTACTGGGTACAGAATTGTCTACTTTTCATATAACATTGACTAGCATTAATTTGTGTATTGTTAGCATTAAAAAAAAAAGTTTTTAACAATATTAAAACCGTTTATCCGTTGTAACTCAAATCTATCCCAAATTTTCCAGTATTCATGTAGCCAGTTGCCTCACTTCCAGAAAAAAAAAATCCGGGCTGTTGAAAAGCTCCTAAAATTCAGACTATGTGATTTATCCAGGCCTTAAAATTGGAATGTGAGGCAACTGGCTACATGAACATGTCTTCTTGTAAACATCTGTCTTGAAGGTTTAGGAGCTTTCTGACATCCCAGATTTTGCTAACCAAACCAAAAACTTTGAGAATTTGGGAGAGCTGGAAAACTTCCCGATATTCCAATTTCAAAGCATTCGAAGGCCCACATTTCACTAACCAAACCTGAAACTTTTGGGAAAATGGGAAAACTTTCCCATTATTCCAATTTCAAAGCATTGATACATTGCAGAGTCTGAAGTTCAAGAGCTTTGTGAGAGCCCAGATTTTGCAAACGAAACCCAGAATAGTGGAGAGTTTGGGAGAATGGTAAACTTTCCCATTATTCCAATTTCAAAGCATTCATGCATTGGCAAGTCGGAAGTTTTGGAGCTTCCTGACAGCCCGGATTCTGTTAACCAAACCTGGAAGTTTGTGAATTTGGGACACTGGGAAATCGTTATTCTGAAGGCCCACATTTCATTAACTGAACCTGAAATTTTTGGGAAAATGGGAAAACTTTCCCATTATTCCAATTTCAAAGCACTGACACATTGCAGAGTCTAAAGTTCAAGAGCTTTCTGAGAGCCCAGATTTTGTTAACTTGGAAGTTTGAGGATTCAAGAGAATGGTAAACTTTCAAATTATTCCAATTTCAAAGCATTCATGCATTGGCAAGTCGTAAGTTTTGGAGCTTTCTGAAGGCTCAGATTTTGTTAACCAAACCTGGACGTTTTAGAATTCGGGACAATGGGAAAAGTTCCAGTTATTCCAATTTCAAAGTGTTCATGCACTGCCCAGTCGGAAGTGCAAGATCTTTCTGACAGTCCGGATTTTGCAAACCAAAGCTTGAATGTAGCAGAATTCAGGATACTGGGAAAACCTCTCATTATTCCAATTTCAAAGCATTCTTGCATTACCGAGTTGGAAGTTTTGGAGCTTTCTGACAGCCGAGATTTCACTAATCAAACCCGGAATTGAGCTAACTGGCTACAAGTACACTTCCAAGTGGAAGACGGTAATTACGATTACTCCCATATATCGTAATTCAGCTTTATGCTCGGTGTCTGTATTTCCTAGTTGCCTAGCAACAGTGTTGTCTCGACTTGAACCATCTGAACGTGTCGTTATTGTCGTAAAGCATTTCTGCTGGAAACTGAAGCCACGTTTTCACCTCACAAAGGTGCTCGTTAAACACAAGATCTACAGCAGTGATGATCAGCCCTGCTCCTGGAGATTTACAGTCTCACGCCTCGGTTCCTGTCCTGATGAAATAGCGTGTGGGAGTTTAGATCTCCAGGAACAGGGCTGGTTCGTCCTCACTGACCTACAACAAGGTAAGTTCTAGAAACACGACCACAGACGGCACATTGCACACGTATACACAGGAAGAAGATCAGACTTGGTTAAAAGGGTGGTGCGCCTTGCTCGTCTTTGTTATATATATTTACAACCTGAAACACTGTAAACGTTCCATTACACATAATATATACTTAATATAAATATACATATACTGTATATATGGGTGGAAATGTGATGAGAACAAAGCGTTTTGAGGACGGTGTGAGGAGGGAGATTCTGTCATACACACTCATGCCACGTTAGTATTATTATTAGAATTATTATATAAGCACTGGTGTGTATGTGTAGGTTGGAATTGTCTAGTAATATTAATAATCCTGCTGTTTCTCCAATCATCATAAATCCCTAAGGTCTAGCCCGCACTATCACGTGCCAATTTGAAAACACATCTTTTCATATTTCTTTGCCTTGCCATCCACATTAAAACACGAAATCCATCAAAATGGAT
>CM074975.1:3088607-3101107 GCA_037576825.1 Pangasius krempfi | reverse complement strand
TTCCGAAATAAATAATCACAAAAATGAAGCAATGTAAATATACCAATAAATTGTGTAATATTTTTAATATAATTATTGCAGACTAGGAATAAAATAAAAAAATTACTGAGAAATTGAGAATGCTTTATTTTGGTTTGTTCTGTTCTGGAAAGATACCAAATTTAAAATATTTAGTCTTAACAAAAATGGAACAATACTAAGAAATACTGAAATACTAAAAAAAAAAACAACAACAACAAAAAAACCAAAAACACATGAAGCTTTATGATCTCGGCTCAATGTCTCTAACAAAGAAGCAAAATCAATTTTAGATTGTAAAATCATTTTTTACAAAGCCATGAGAAGATCGAGTGATGATAAAATTTTTTTTAAAAATTTGTAGCAAGAACATGTTTTAGATATATATTCTAATTTTAAAATAAGTGTAATATAGATTCTAAAGAGAAGGTTGGAGGTAAAGGTGGTAGTGATCTGTAATATTTTGCTATCAGGATTCTATTCTAAAAGAATCTTTCAAAATTTAAATTCTTTAAAAAAATCTTTCAAAAATCTTTAAAATCTTTAAAAAATCTTTTTAAAATAAGGAGAACTGTAACTAAAAAGTTCATCAACTAAATTAAATAAAAAAAAATTAAATAAATTGTCTAAGAAAACTGAAATGAAGAATTTGTGTGTTTTTAAAAAAAATAATTTCAAGAGTGTTATGTTATTATGCATTTTCTCCATAATTAATTGGCTAATTTATTCTGTGTACACTGCAGCATTATTTCGAAAGATTATGCATTTCAGGTGTGTAACTTCTGCAGCAGATAGAATTTTCTAGCAGACAAAACCGGCATCTGTACATTTTTTGAACTTATTTTTTTGATGTGAACATCAGCTGAAGCTCTTGACCTGCATCTGCGTGATTTTATGCATTGCGCTCCTGCCTCCTGATTGGCTGCATGAATGTGCAGGTGTGCAGGTGTTCCTAATAAAGTGGAAGGTGTCTATAGGTTAACTGGACGTGTTTGGCATGTTTCAATCTCCTGTCCTTGTGTCCTTGTGGGATTGTTAGGTAGCACAGAGAGAAAGTTCTTCCCAGGATCGCAAGCTCTTAGCAGTTAAGAAAGTTAAGAACGTGTAAAGGACGCTTACGTCCACATGGAGCCACACGTTGTATTTCTCGCAGATGTCTGCGATGTCGTTGATGGGGTCGAACGCTCCGTACACTGTAGTACCGGCTGTTGCGTTCACAAAGAGTGGAACATAACCCTATATCACACACACACACACACACACACACACACACACACACACACACACACACACACGAAACAGAAGCATTAAAGACAGGTACTGTCCAGTTAAGGCTCCATTTATTGAGTTAGAATGCATGTGGGTAATGAAGCAAACAAAGCAGGTCTAGCGAAGTGCAGTCCATCTGTCAGAGGAAGACAGGCTCGTCACGCCGCTTTATCGATCCACTGAGCTCCATTAGAGCAGACGTTAAGCTCACACCCTCGCACTGAACAGCTCTAAGAACCGATTTCTCTGTAACACACGCACTCCTGCGCTCACCTTCTGTTTGGCGTTGATGATTTTCGCCTCCAGGTCTGCAGGTATGACCCGACCCCTGAAACACACCAGCAAATCAAAAGATATTAGATACCATCATCTAAAGATATTCTGATAAAGGCTTACGGGTAGAATTTGCTTCCAGGACAAGCAAAAAAATTTTTTTGCCATTTTTCTTTTGGTAGTGGGATTGTGTTTTACGTTTTATACACAGTGATTGTGGACTGATTTGTTACCTTTGGTCGGTGCTGAGCAGGATGACGTTTTCTTTCCCGAAACCCAGAGCTGCTCCGGCTTTAGCGATCGAATAGTGACTCTACAAAGACGCAAACACACACACACACACACACACGCACACACACATACACAGACACACACTGTAAGCTTACAGTCTACAGGTAATCATGGAGCACATCTGGACGAAATGTAAAAGATTGACAAGTTCTTCGAAGTTCCTCACGTGTTCTGACGTAAAGAGGACGAGGCGCGGTGCAGCCGACATGCCTTTGGTTTTGACCTCGGGGAAATACTTATAGCGGGCGATCATCACACTGTACATGTTCGATATGGCACCACCTGTGTGTAGAAAACAAAAACCATCCGAACCTCAGACTGTGAGTCACATCTGACCCCAACGACCAATCAGAATCTGGTTTATTGTTAAACCACAGCACTGTTACAGTACATTCTCAAATCTGATTTGGTCAGAAGGTGAATAATTTTCGATAACAGCAGCTCTGACGAAAGTGCAGCTCCAAATCACGGGTTTATATTAATGCGCTCGGGTTAATACCTTATCGTTTCTATAGTAACAGCTCATTCACAGGGGTTTGTATGCTGGACGTTCTACATAAACTAAAGTTAATAATAAATGGATAAAAAAAATGCGTTGTTATTCCCCTGTTTGTGAACATAATAACTCTATAAATAAATTCACCTATTTTGCTTTAATTTAATTTGAATCTGTTTATTTCTGGAAAGCTGCTTTGTGACAATGTCCATTGTTAAAAGCGCCATACAAATAAAATCGAATTGAATTGAATTGAACAAAGACATGTAATAAACATCTAATCACTGATACGGTAAGGTTTTCTGTAAGGACACTTTTATTTAGCATTTATGGAAGGAGTCTCCAGTGTCAGTGTAACAGTCAGTACATTTTATTAACTTCAAGTGAGAGAAAAAAACAAAGCGAGAGCTGCTATAACGTAAGCGATAACAGGAACTAACTTGTTTTGTGGATGTTTCACAACATTCATTGTGACTATAAACGGATTAAAAAGTGGGAAGTGTCATTATTTAATGAACTAAAAGTTAAAAATTGAAAAGTTGTTGGAGGTATAAGGGGAATAAAACACTTCACGGTCGTGCTGTCATATAATAATAAATAATCCACTTCAGGGTATCTCTGCTTTGTGCCACACCTTGGTGTGGATTATTTTCTATAATTATTATTTTCTATTACTATTTTTATTAAACTGTTTATATACAAACGTGAGCGTATGAGGATTTAGACATGTTTGCATGATGCTAACTGGAGGCTATAGGCTTCGATTATTTGCTAGCAGCATTAGACGCTTAGTTTTTTTGTGCAAACAAGAAAAGAAAAGAAGGAATCTTAGGTTTACTTAGGTTTGGGCTTAATTATAGGTCTTAATAGTGTCTCTTGGGAGGGAGAAGAAGGAGACATGATTATTTGCTGCAATATTTTCTTTCCAGAAACCACATTCTGGGAGTTTACCCGGTGAGAAAAGTCCGTCTCCTTCTCCGTTAGTCCACCCGATAATCTCCCTCATCTTCTTCAGCGTCAGTTGCTCCATCAGCACAAACACAGGCGCGATCTCGTAGGTGAACCTGGAAAGCCATGAAAAGAAGCAGACAGCGACTTAGGACTGAATAAAAAAACGAGGACATTTTGATTGACAGGAGAAAAATCTGTCTTGTCACACGTCTGTGCTTCTTTGACTGACTAGTACAAATTGTCTGAGCTGCAGTGGAACCCTGCCTCCTCCTCGTCCTCGTCCTCCTCCTCAATGATTCTGCTTCATTTCCCCAAAAAAAAAAAGAAAAAAAAAAGCAATGCACAGACCCTTCTAATGCCTTTCATCGACAAACCTAATAACAGACCTCCACAGATATCATCGATACCTGCTCTCGATTGTGTTGCGGCTAATTTCGAACCCTCATAAAAGCCTGGCGTAATGTGGAACCCCATCCCAGATAAAATATTCTGCTGTGAATGCCGCTAATTAAACGAGGGCTGCGATGGGCTCGATAAGCGCTCTTTTCGCTCTCGGGGGGGGGGGGCGGTTTAATGAAGGGGTCTGATGGCGTGATGAGTATCTGTCAGTCTCAATGGCGGAGTTCAGAGCGACAGGAAACAGGCAGGGCATGGCTGTTCGGCTGAGATAAGGGCCTCAATCCGTCTCATTCAAAGAGAGGAATGGCACATTTCTATGTCATTTTGAAAGAGAGAGAGAGAGAGAGAGAGAGAGAGGGAGGGGTGTTGCAAGCAAAAAAAGAACAAAACAGGACGTCTGAGAGCATAGCCTCACTGGAGGTCCGAGATTAAAGCGTGTACGCGTATTACACAGAAGCAGGATGGATAAAATTCCCAATGTAGCCCATTTAATATTTATCGATATAGCTATTGAATGATCAGCAGCATTTCTGTGTGAGTCAGTAAATGGTTTTCATGCTGGTTTTGCAGACATTCGGTCTTTACACTTTAACAAAAAGGTCCCACGCAGCTGCGTTTTTGCTCCGTAACATTCCCTAAAAGTACACCAGGACTCCTTAAGGTCCACTTATGCGTCCAATTACCTTAAATAATGTCTGCGATCACATCCTCGAAATGCTTTCGACTCACTTAAAGAAGGTTCAAGAAGGTCAAACTTAAATTCAGAAATTCTAAATTTCCGACTACAACCTCTTTAGAAAGCGAAGATCCCTTGTTTTTTTTTAAAGAGCGAACCCCAAATTCCAGATTATTATCTTTAATATTATCTTCAGAGTCAATAAATAATATCCATGACATTCCAGGTATTGAGGAGATTTGCCAATGCGAGCAATAGGTTGTTTATTCAAACCTAGCAAAGCAAGCTCGTTCCTGTTCTCGCTTATGTTATAGCAGCTATCAACAGTCTTTCTTTCTTCCTTTAAGTTAATTAGACAAAAAAAATCTCAGCTTGTCATGTCGGTAATAAGCACAAACTTGCGTGTTGTGAAGGTTTTCCCCTGTTGCAATGTCATAGCTTTATCTCTGACACTGGAGACTCCTTCCCTAAATGTTACATAAACATCTCCTTACAGAAAACTTCGCCTTGTCACCATGTTTTTTATTTTAAATCTTTTTTTTTTTTTACATGGCGTGCCCACCATATAAGTCCCTGTCTAAGCTGTTACTATAGAAACACCTACTGACCAATCAGAATTGAGAATTCAGCAGCGTTGTGCCATAAACATCAGATAAAAACCAAGAAATTTACCAAGACGTTTATTTTTTAAAAATATGTAATGCATCTCGGTGAACAATTTTAAATTTTATTACACATTATAATTTGTTTTTGTTATTAATATTATTTTTAAATATTGATTTTAAATATTACGAAACTTGATAATTATTATTTGATTATCTTGTGCATTATCTCATTTAAAAATTTATGCTTAATTATTATATTTATTTCCAATATTTTAAATCATTTTGATTCTATTAAATTGATGTATTTTTTATTAGAACACATTTTTACATAACAATATTATTATTATTATTATTATTATTATTATTATTATTATTATTTCTGCACACTGTCTGAAACTAATCCATATAAAAAAGAATGTATCATCTATAATACAAAAATATATTTGTAGTATATGGATTATACTATAAAGTTGGAACATTATGATTATGAATTAATTTGTGTATGTGTATTATCTCTAAGTGGGTTTGTGTGTGTGTGTGTGTGTGTGTGTGTGTGTGTGTGTGTTTTGGGACATTAGCTGCCAGTCGATACGTGTCAGCTTTGATCATTTCTAATTAATCACAGTGAGTGATGATGATGGCAGAACCCGCACTTTCACCACAGTCACACACTGACAGAGCCTCGAGACAAAGGAACACCCTGCTTTCAGCACAAAGCCTGTGTGTGAGTGTGTGTGTGTGTGTGTGTGTGTGTGTGTGTGTGTGTGTGTGTAAGCAGGAGGGGGGGAATGGCTTAAAGAACGAATGACTGAGGTAGCAAATGATGCTTAAACACTGCAGTGAAGAATCAGACATAATGGGGCCGAGAACATGTAGCATCATTCCAAAAGATCCAGTTCTGCCCAGCGGGGTGCAACATCCCGGGAGCAAAACAATACCATCACACACACACACACACACACACACACACACATGCACAGAAGGTGAGAGAGAAATAAAGAGAAAGAGAAGAGAGAGAAGTGGCAGTTTTTTCACTACATAGCCTGTCACTTCAGTTTTTAGAGCAATACAAATATACTTTAATTTTTAAATGACGCAATTTCTCATTTTTTCATCTCCATGCTAAACGACCCAAACGATCCCGACACAGTCAGAGCTCTGAATTCCCTTCCCATACTCGGGGATTCTCACAATAAAAAAAACAAATGTGTGTGCGGGTTTCCACTGGAAATAAGCGATGGAGAGAACTGGACGTCACTAACATCACCTTTTTGTTCATGTTTTAATTAACATTAGCTTCAAATGACCTGAAGATCGTTTCAATAATAGAAATTTATGATTTGTATGAAAATTTTTTTTCAATGTTTATCAGAATTGGAAACACAGGTGGGGAAAATCTTTTTTAGGATCATTCCACATTTATTAAATATTTAACATGGGTATTTTGACCAAAAAAAAAAAAAAAGGAGCCCAAAAAAACATCATAGAGTAACAATGATCTTGTCTGAGAGAGACAGAGAGAGAGAGAGAGAGAGAGAGAGAAAGTTCAAGTTCAGAAAGTTAGTTCGGTGTATTGCTCGCTTTACCATTTAATGATTATATTTGTTTCGTGATGATTTTCGGAAAATTTTACTCAGAAATTTTATTAATACAGTATAAAAATATAAAGTAATTTAGTGTTCTAGCACTTACTAGCCTTTTATAATATTTCTTGCAGGTCTGTTAGTGAATCCAAACGTTAACAAAAAAGAAAAACTACAGCAAGAGGAAAGAAATTTACTTTCAGAGCCTCAACATGATCTAAAACAATCTAAAAATTTACGTACACTAACTCAAAAAACGTCTCTTTCGAACGTTTAATGAAATATCGTTTCAGGAATTTGTACAAAAGACAAAAGCGTTCTTCGAGGATTCATTAAAGGATAATTCACTGGATAATTCATGCTTCCATAAAAGAGTGGCAGGGTTCTCCAGAGAACCTTTAAGGACGGAAAGATCGAAAGTTTCCAAATGGGTTTACAGCGTTTTGACTCTTCCTTCCTTGTTTTTCTGCTTTTATTATGATTTTTATTCAGTCTTACATTTGTATAGTTATTCTTCTTAGATTTCACGTTCTCTCATTGCACCCTTATTCTGTTCTCTGTTCCATTTACACTCAGACAGTTAAGGGTTCTTAGCTTTCTAAATCCGTTCTACCTGGAACCTTCTCGGAAACAGAAACCCTCTGCATTGAAACTTAGTGCGTTCCCTCAGAGAGACAACCTGAAGCTTGCTTTAACCTTTGAACATTCAACCTTTAAAGAGCGTTCTTTGTTTATTGAGTGCATTATATGAAAATTTACAAAACTTGCTATCTGCAACGCCTCTGCGTTCGTTCCTGCACTAGAGAAATCTTCCTAAATAAAATTCCTAAACAGATTAGAAAGATAAAAGCACTACAGCTACAGCGCCTCCATCTTGTCCTTTTTCTCGTCTACATTTTTTTGTCGTTTAAATATCAGTGATCTTCATACATAAATATACTGTTTTATAACATTTAAGCTGGAACATAGTAGCTGGGACCCAAAGTCATGCATATGCCACAAACACACACACACACACACACACACAAATGAGAAATAATCCAATATACACTGTATAATATAGTATATACTGAGTGTCTCAGTACAAAGCATGAACCTTCCTGGAGTCCGGGACTGCTTTAACTGTAAAATAAATTTCACTAAACCCTCAAAATACATATTGATTTTAAGGACCTAATCCTATTTAAACATCAGCCTCGTTATTCAAATGTGCTCAATAATATTCCGGCTATTTTACTGAACTCCTAGAGCATTTTTGCTCCTGAACTTTCCACCCAAGCCCAAGATGAAATCATTTCTAGGCAACTTGCGCTTACATTAGGAAGGTTCAGATTAAACCCATTCGATTCAAGTCAATCCACATATGATGGATTGTGATTTTTCTCTACCAAAAGGAAGAAAACGAAATGTAGTCAATCAGTGTCTTGCAATTTTAGTTGAACTCTTTTCACCGGAGGCCAAAAGATCAACGTTTATTTGTGATGTCACACTCCATAGTAGTGGTTATTGACTTATATGAAAGTAGATGCAACAATTTCGTAGTTTTCCGTACGTATTTCTTTTTTCCCCCCTCGCCTACTAGGTTTAAATGTTATAATTTTACTGTGGTAGTCCCATCAACTGTTTTATCTCTGTACCAGTGTTACTGTGGAGACAGTTGAATTACCCCCCCCCCCCCGCTCACCAGCAGCTAAACACAGAGTCACGATACTCTACATACAGAAACCCAACCGTGTCCTGACTAATCTAATAACAGACTTGCGATGATAAAACAATTCATTTGTTTTTTGAAAATATCTGATGAGTCCATTTCCATTCCGCCAATGTTCAGATAGAAAGGGTTAACAATCTTTTCTGTAAATATCCATCTGAAACCGCATCCCATGTAGCAGAAAGATGGATGTTTTTGGATGATAATGATAAGTTCTATTTAAAAAGTAAATGCGTAAATTTGGACAGGTCCAGCCAATTTATTTAAAGCTACAATGTGCAGAACGAAAAAAAAAAAAAATCAGTACTGAATCAAGGGGACTGAGAATAATCTATAATCTGATGTTCCTGAGCTGCTGTGAGTCACCCTGACAATCCTGTACCAGTAATTCACAGTCAATGTCAGTGTGTCAGGGGAAATTTGTATATATACGTCATTCTCCAGCTAACATACATCAAGCGTAAGCACTTTCCAACTTTAGGCATGAAAGAAGTCTGATTACATGGTGACTGGCAGAAGTAGAGTGAGAAAGTGAAAAAAGGCTAATATATAAAAGGCTAGATAAAAGGTTTTTTTTTCTGGCTAAACAGGCATTGATTTGCTTACAATTTATTCTTGTTGTGGAATTTGTATTGTTACCCAGTTGTGAAGTTGCTCAGCTATGGAACCTGTAACAGACGGCTACTGACTAACATGAGGTGTCCATATTTTTGCATTCAAACACAGTCTATGCTGTATTTTAGATCGCTAGCTAAGGTTAGCTAGCTATCAGCAACGCAGATGCACCGAAACACTATTTTGGTCACTATTATGTAGGCGTTTTACTTAGTGTGCATTATGTGTTTTGCCGGAAAAAGACCTGAAACTAGCCTAAAATGTCCCGGATGTGCATTTTTCTTCTTTTCCTAAATCTTTGCGCGTTAAGTTCACTGTGTTATGCAATGCATATCTGAAATAGTATGCCTTTTTATCATCACCTAGTATGGCCATTATCGACTCCATAATTCCTGTTCACGACTCCAAATCTTACATCAGACATGGTTCTGTACATCACGAGCCAAGTTTCCATCCATTTTTGTGCTTTTCTGTCATCAACAAAGTGAAAGTGTGTAAAAAAAAAAAAAATTGCAAAATTTGTCTCCCGCCTCTTACCATCCAACGGGCCGATAAAATGGTGTGCGTGATGATGTCATGATGTCATGATGTCATCCTTAAAAACAAAACAAAAACTGTCGCATAAGCTTTGGTGTGTCGCAAAAGAAATCTGCCCTTGAGCCGTTTCCGTACATGATTTTGTTTAATATCGCAAATTGTATACCTTTTTGTCGTGTAAAATGGGAGGACTGAGACAATTAATTGAAATTGTTCAGCTTACTGTCATTGTAATTTCATAAATAATCGCAATTGTATGAAATATTAGAAGACGACGCTCGTCTGATAGGGCTCCGTAACTAATATCATGTGACATATTTTTTGCATGAATGCCATTTTTCTCGCAAAAACTCTTTCCAAACTATTTTTTCGCAACATTTGAAGTATCGACATGAAATTTTTTTTGCACTAAAAATGAAACACAAAAAGATTACGTCCACACTCGTGAAATTTTAGCGAGAATGTGCGTTTCCATCAGCTGTATCGATAAACGTAGGATTTCAATGCGCTAAAATATCCTCGGATGGAAACGTAGCTACTGATAGCTACGCACTTACACTTTCCCTCTGTTTCCCACAGCCTATTTTTTTTTTTTTTTTCAGATTTTGATTTGCTTTAATTCTGATTATTTTCGTTAAAACAAGATCTTGACATCTGCAAACAATTTCTAAAATTAGCCAATGGACTTGCTTTTTTCCAGCTGTACGGGAAATGGGTCAGTTTATTCGGAAAGCACTAGAAATGTAAGACATTTGCATTCTGGTGCTCCGTCTGAGGACTGAACCCACAACCTTCAGATTATTTTTTGAATTCAGTACTATTATTCTTAATTAATGATTAAGTCATAAGGGTTTATTTATGTTAAATGATATTGATAAAATAATTCACATGAATATTAATTATTAGTGATTTTACTAATAACGAAAGGCCTATAATAACGAAACTAAAACTATAATAACTAACGGAATATTGCAGAAGCAATCTTCACAGCCATCTATTATGAAGTGTTATGTGCTCACGCACCCGTAACCATTTTCCAAAACCATGACAACCCTGAACACAACCCACATTATGAAGTTAGCTTGAAATTTCTAGCAGAAAGAGGAATATTCCCATTCCCAAATCATACAATATATCCTGTAGCATTATGAATAAGCTTGCAGATCAACATAGTCTGAAGTATGTGAAGATGTGCGCATGTATTGACTAAATAGATTTGATTATTATATTAGCCTTGTAGCTCTAATACAAAAAAAACTAAATAAGAAAACTTTAATCACCAAACATGTTATGGCTAATTTGAGTATATCTGTGTACAGTTTTTTACAATTTTTTGGCTGCAGTGAAATGTTTGTTTGCGTGGGACTTAGATGTGAATAAGAGTGTATTAAGCGAAGTAATTCCCCTCTGCCACCAGCCATTCTTCCTGTAATGGCGGTTTAACAAGCATTTCCTCATCATAAGTGACTTCTATAATGGAGCCATGCATTTATATAAAGAAGGACGGCGCTAATGAAGCGACTCGTTCCTGTGGGAGTCGAAGAGCCACTCGGAGGGAGGCACTATGTGGGGTTTCCAAGGCCCAGGGGGTGGGGTGGGGTGGGGTGGGGTGGGGGGGGCGGATATGGGGCGGGAGGGGGCACACGCACTCCGACTGGTCGGTCTCAGCTGGCACTCGGCTCCTACCAGCCATCAGTCACGCTCAGTCAATGGGCCGTTAACTAGATTTGGGACGAGACCATTCTGAGCTACAGTAGCTCCGTTGTAAAGAAAAAGACTCAAAGCAAATCACGTAATATCAGGTTAAAATCCGAGTACAAAATGCATGCGCCGTAGGTTTTGTGTATCAGCGTCTGAAAAAGAAGGAGAGGGGAAATGCTCAGGAAGTGAGCAGAACCTCAGGAAATAACAGAAACCATCTTTTTAATACTCTTGATTGCTTTTGAGTCTATATGCAGCCACGTTCTTTATGCTGCCTATTCAAAGTCTCCTGCTCTGTTCTTTATTATTATTATTATTATTATTATTATTATGATTATTATTATTTTTATACAGTGCTCTTATGAAATGTCCTGATCAATATGCAATCTAACGTGTCTCGGGGGTACCAGAGCTGCCTGCGCTATCAGCTCATCACTCGATACAGCGCTAACAAAAACCAGCACCTCTGGCCACAGAGCGAAAAAACAATCACTTTACATAACCTCCTGACATCAGAAGCAGTGGGTGTGAGATCATACACAGCCATGCGGACAGCCGGAATAATCATCCTGACCATGAAGAGGTTGGGGAGAAAAGGACAGGAAAGGAATGTAAGAGGGGGACACAAAAGGAAAGGAAACAGGAGGACATGAAAGGAAAGGAAAAGGAAAGGAAAAGGAAAGGAAAAGGAAAGGAAAGGAAAAAACAGAAGGAAACAAGAGGAAAGGAAAGGAAAAGGGACGGAAAGAAAAAGAAAGGAAAGGAGACAGGAGGACATGAAAGGAAAAAGAAAGAAAAAAGGAAAGGGAAGGAAACAGGAGGACATGAAAGGAAAGGAAAAGGAAAGAAAGAAAAAGAAAGGAAAGGAAAAGGAAAGGAAAGGAAAAAAACAGTAGGAAACAAGAGGAAAGGAAAGGAAAAGGGACGGAAAGAAAAAGAAAGGAAAGGAAACAGGAGGACATGAAAGGAAAAGGAAAGAAAAAAGGAACGGGAAGGAAACAGGAGGACATGAAAAGAAAATAAAGGAAAGGAAACAGGAGGACATGAAAGGAAAAGGAAAGCAAGGAAAAGAAACATGACATGAAAGGAAAATAAAGGAAAGGAAACAGGAGGACATGAAAGGAAAAGGAAAGAAAAAAGGAAAGGAAAGGAAACAGGAGGACATGAAAGGAAAGGAAAGAAAAGGAAAAGAAACATGACATTAAAGGGAAATAAAGGAAAGGAAAGAAGAGGACATTTAAGGAAAGGAGACAAGAGGACGTCTAAGGAAAGGAAAGGAAAGGAAAGAAAAGAAAAGAAAACAAGAGGACATTTAAGGAAAAGAAAGGAAAAGAAAGGAAAGGAAACAAGAGGACACTTAAGGAAAGGAAAGGAA